>JAODAL010008784.1:0-115192 GCA_025379985.1 Phyllomedusa bahiana | reverse complement strand
ACCCCTTTTTTGGAGGAAATTTAATACCTGAGAAAAAATTTGGATAGAAAGTGGATTTATTTTTATGGAGGATCCGATGCGCCCTAATGGTGGGGGGTCTGGAATGGCCTCTGAGTTTTTTCGATATGTATTTTTAAAAAATCTTTTTAAAGTTAATTTTATGGCAAATTTTTGAAGGTTTTGAAAAACTACAAAATCGTCTACTTCATTATCGGGACTGAATCCTAAACCTTTCCTTAATACATTCTCCTCCGATTTTGTTAAACAGTAGTTGGATAGGTTGAATATTTTTTCAAGTTTTATTGCATAGGTGGATTTTCCTTTGTGTGATGTTTTTCTACACACTCGTTTTATAAGTTTGCGTCAATTTTGGTAACTTTTCCTGCTTGGAGCTCCCCGGGCTCCCTGGGTAATGTTTATCGTTTTCTGTCTGGTGTATATGTGTGTACCTGGGTGTCTGGTGAAAGTAGTGTTTTTAATTGTTCTTCTATCGTGTTGTATACGTGTATCCTGGGGTTTGATCCTAAAAAAGACGCCCCCTTGTGTAGGAGTGATGTCCCCTAATGTGGTAGTGTTATGGATAGTGACGGTCTCTATACTATTGGGATCTCCTTGTGTAAGATCTATGATATGGTGCAAGTGTATTATTATGTGGGGCTTGAGGTTCGGTTGTGGTATTGAATAAGCTGGGGAGGATTGTGGTGGGGGGTATGGTGGAATCTGTAGGTAAGGAACAAATAGTACCACTTGGGGGAATTTGTGAAGATTGGAATTGTGCAAGTAGTAGGGAAGGATCTACTCCTATTGATGGAGGAAGAGAATATATTGATTGGTTCAAAGTCTCACATGTGGTGAGGTTTTCGATATTTAAATTTTCTGATTGTGAATCATTTTCACCTGTGTTTTTATATTCTTCAGGGTTTTTGTTTTCCAGCATACTAGTGTTTCGCTAATTTTATTGATTTAAAGGATATTCTTTTGTAGTTCATGGCTATAGTTTGGAGTGATAGGTGTTATAGCCTTGTAGGTGTCATGTACTAGGGTGTGGGTAGAGATGTTGCCTGGTGTGATGTCATGCACTTGGGTGTGGTTAGGAATATAGCCTTATGTGATGTCATGCACTTGGGTGTGGTTAGGAATATGGCCTTATGTGAGGTCATGCACTTGGGTGTGGTTAGGGATGTGGCCTGGTGTGATGCCATGCACTTGGGTGTGGTTAGGGATGTGGCCTGGTGTGATGTCATGTTCTTGGGCAAGGCCCTTAATACTATTAAAACAGCCTTGGGTGCTGGCTGTTGCTTTCAGCTAAAAGCCACCATCAGCAGCCGGGATTGGTGATAACTCTGATCCCAACCATATAACTAGTTAGATGTCCTGGTAAACGTAACCGCAGTGTCTAAGTAATAAGACAATGGGTCTGTGGTCTGTTGTTGTCCCCCAATCACACTCCCTCCACCTTCGAAGTTATTGCTAATAAAGGTCTCCATGGCTGCCAAGTTTGTAATCCTATTACACCCTGCCCTATGATCAAGTGATTGCATGTTCAAGTCCCCTAGTGGGACTAAACTTTGTTAAAAAAAAGAAAAAAAAAGTTTAAACACAAATTTAGAAAAAAAAATCTGAAAAATAAAAAACTTTTCCCATGTATAATAGACATAAAAAATAAATAAAAATAAACAGAATTAGTATCGCCACATCTGTAAAAATCGAGTCTAATACAAAATCATGTTATTTATCTAGCACACTGAAAGTCTTTTTTTTTTTTTTTTTTTTTTAAATACTGGACTCCAGAAGGATTTTTTTTTGTTATCCCACCTCCCAGAAAAAATGAAAAAAAAAATACACTTCAAATTGGTGCTGATAAAAATTGGGCCTTGCCTTGCAAAAAATGAGCCATCACACAGCTCTCAGAAAATATCAATGCAAAGCAAATTTGTTCTTTTTTTCTGTAAGTAGTAAAACATAATGAAAACTATATAAATTTGGCATCGTTGGAATTTTACCCACCTGAAAAATAGAGAGTATTTACACCAAACTCCATAAGATGAAGTCCCCTTAAAAATGGTGCAATTGCATTTTTTCACCCCACAAATAATTTTTTGGGCATTTCCCAATATCTTGTCCGACAAAAAACAATCCCTCATAATAAAAACAAAAATATGGTTCTGAGAACACAGGGGTGAAAAAATAAAAATCTGAAAATTCCTGTATCAAGTGGTGAAATCTGCTCCATTCTTGTGGCGGCGCCTAACTACGTCCACCTGTTTCCCGTTTCAACCACCCTTGAAAGTTCTCTTATATTGCGGGAAGAGGTGTGATGTGGGATGTGTGGTGCACCAGCAGTTAATGACTTGACACGACAACTGTGATGGGATTGATGAGGCTTTTACACTTGATCTTCAGCGCTGTTGCAGTACATGCAGTGCATTCGTATTTCCAGGATCCACACATGCAGATAACAAGGGGCCCTCCTCTTGTCTACCTCATTGTACTACCTGACTATTTTCAGCATTTTCCACCTGTTATGGCTCAGGCCTCTTACTGAACTTCTCTCGCTGCTCCCTGGGTCGGTGCCTTTCCTCCGGACACTGATGGACTCTAGATGGGGAACTTTTCACCGGCCTCTTCCAGATTTAATGCTGTAACTTCAACTATTTACAGGTCCATAGCTCACAGGCCTCTTCAAATGAGTCATAAGTATTTTCCTCCAATCATGACATCTCCAACTGTCCTCCTCTAAGGGGCACACTTATCCTACTCTCTACAGTGTCTCTCTCTGACTTAGCAAGGGGGAAGCTGCAGAGTTCAATGTGAGGACAGGCTGGTCCTCTTTCTCTCTCAGCCCAGCTCCTCTCCTCCAGCTCTCTGGCTAGACACGCACGCACGCACACACGCTCACACACACAGCTCTTCCCCTGCCATAACCAAGCCACCTCTCTCCCTGGTTTTCAGTGGAAACCTACTGTGCTACACAAGTTTAACTACAACCCCCAATTTAAAACACAGCCATGCCTGGCTTCCTCACCACGCACACTCCTGCACACCTACAAACCCACGGGTTTGCATGTAAACAAACTTTTTTTTAATATTTGTGTTATCCGCACACAACAGTAACATTGTTGTAAGGGATCCGTCAGGGGCACACGAACAGACACAGACAGCGTGAGGCCCTGACACTGATCCCAACCCCTGTCCCTGCCTTTTGGGGTGCCCGACTCCTTAATAGGTCGGCCCCAACCAGAAGACTGAGCACTATGCTGAATAGTGTGAAAACACAAGACGCAGACAAAACAATACAAACACAATAAGGGACGGTCAAGCAAGCCAAGTCGGTAACTATCGGGAACGCGGTACAAAGTCAGAAGGCAGAAGAATAAACGTGATCCAAGCAGGTAGTTAACAGGGAGGCACAGAATAAAGAGGGCGGTTATAGGCAGAAACAGACCAGTATAACAGGCAAGGAGAAGAGACAGAAGAACCCTTAAATACCTTCAGGAGAACTAAGGACAAAGGCAATAGGAGGAAGAAACGGAAAGA
The DNA here is from genome assembly GCA_025379985.1 of Phyllomedusa bahiana. Lineage (NCBI taxonomy): Eukaryota > Metazoa > Chordata > Amphibia > Anura > Hylidae > Phyllomedusa > Phyllomedusa bahiana. The sequence continues at coordinate 111,655 of JAODAL010008784.1, read as the reverse complement.
CCAGATAGGAGGTAGAGCTGTCAATCACCAGGAGCAAGGAGCAGGTTAACCATGGAGTGCTGGAAGATTCCTGGCCCAGGCGTCGGCCAGGAATCAATCAAGATAGCAGGGAGAAAACCCAGTTCACACTATAAACACAAATGAGACACTATGTCAGAAACCATGGCTTACGTCGCATCGGCCGCGGCCGGCGACCAGAACTCAAAGCTGGGGTTCTTTCTGGCATGATCATGACAATTGTAAACTTTTCAATACTCTTGGGGCAGCGTCGATCTGCATTACAGTCCTTGACCCCCTCAAAGCTTCAACACAACAAAAAATTTTTCCCAGAATGGGTGCTGCAACTTCCGGAACTCTTCACAGTCACAGGTACTGACTCAGCTGGGTTCCACCTTGAAGGATAACTATACTAATACTATATAATTTATTAGCATATTCCTGTATACAAATATTCCTGTATATAAATTCAGTGTCATTATGACACAGGCTGCTGCCAGGACAACACACAACGTGCCCTGACAGTAGGCTTACTATACTGACAGCTCTGGGGCTACTCTAGGTCCCCAGGGCCGACTGTATAGATATTCCCCAAGCTCCATCAGGCATTAGGAATCCCAGAGACCCAATAGAGAAGGGGAATCCCCTATGATTATGCTGCGGTCACAGACCACCACAATCAAAAAAGTGCTAAACTGTGGGGATTGGAGAATTCTTCTTGTCCCTGCCGTTCAGAGACTGCTCTAGGAACGAAGTTGTTAGCTACAGCACTGAGCTGCAAATACCCTATGTAAGTACTGACGTCTTTTGCCATTGCTGCCGACAGAGAACACGCACCGCCCGCCAACAAAGGACAGTGGAGAGTCGTTGAGGGGTTAAAATCTCAAGACACCATGGCCCCATCATTTTGATATTCAGTAGGGATCCCAGTTGTTAAACCATGACCAATCAATGACATATCTTGATATAATCCTATCAATTGCTGAGGTGGAAAAAGTTAGGGGGCTCTTCAGAAAAAAGTCTTGAGGGAAGGGCCTCAGCCATATATAAATAAGCATCGTTAAAATAGCTACAGGAACATAGAAGTAAAGAAACCTTAAAGCACACAGGGCAAAGAAAAAAAAATTACATAGAACACAGGGCAACAGAGGAGACCCCAAAGGTCCCCTAGGCATGATAGGCATCTGGGAGTGGTTGACCCCACAACACAACAGGCCTGTGGCTGCTTTTCAGGTGGAATAGAGGAGAATAAGAGTCAGAAAGCATAAGGCATGTGCAGTCATCTATACTAGCTATATGGAGGGCCCCAAGAATCATGTCCACTAATGAGCCCCAAGAATCATCTCCATTAATAGCCCCCAAGAATCATCTCTACTAGTGCGCCCCAAGAATCACTTCCACTGGTGGGCCCCCAAGAATCATGTCCACTGGTGGGCCCCCAAGAATCATGTCCACTGGTGGGCCCCCAAGAATCATTTCCACTGGTGGGCCTCCAAGAATCATTTCCACTGGTGGGCCTCCAAGAATCATGTCCACTGGTGGGCCTCCAAGAATCATTTCCACGGGTGGGCCTCCAAGAATCATGTCCACTGGTGGGCCTCCAAGAATCATGTCCACTGGTGGGCCTCCAAGAATCATGTCCACTGGTGGGCCTCCAAGAATCATGTCCACAGGTGGGCCCTCAAGAATCATGTCCACAGGTGGGCCCTCAAGAATCATGCCCACAGGTGGGCCCCCAAGAATCATGTCCTCTGGTGGGGCCCAAGAATCATGTCCACTAGTGAGTCCCAAGAATCATGTCCACTAGTGAGTCCCACGAATCATGTCCACTAGTGAGTCCCACGAATCATGTCCACTAGTGAGTCCCACGAATCATGTCCACTAGTGAGTCCCACGAATCATGTCCACTAGTGAGTCCCACGAATCATGTCCACTGACGGGCCCCACGAATCCTCTCCACTGACGGGCCCCACGAATCCGCTCCACTGACGGGCCCCACGAATCCGCTCCACTGACGGGCCCCAAGAATCCGCTCCACTGACGGGCCCCAAGAATCCGCTCCACTGACGGGCCCCAAGAATCCGCTCCACTGGTGGGCCCCAAGAATGAAATCCACTGGTGGGCTCCAAGAATCCTGTCCACTAGTGAGTCTGAAGAATCATGTCCACCGATGGGCCCCCAAGAATCATGTCCACCGGTGGGCCCCCAAGAATCATGTCCACTGGTGGGCCCCCAAGAATCATGTCAACTGGTGGGCCCCAAGAATCAGCTCTATTGGTGGGCCCCAGAATCATGTCCACTGGTGGGCCCCCAAGAATCATGTCCACTGGTGGACCCCAAGAATCATGTCCACTGGTGACTCCCATTAATTATCCTCACTGGTTGGGTTCAGGAATCAACCTCCCCTCAGTCTGACACCGTAAGGTTTGTACCAAAAACACCCAATCTCCAATTCCAGGGTCAAGAGAAGGAGAGAAAAATGGAGAGGGGGCGAAAAATAGTGAAGTATATAACCAACACAGGTATTGTAGAAAGCAATAAAAAGGGTTGTTCCCTTAGGGTGTGCTATGTGTATAGGCACAATTCTTTGAATTTCAGTGCTTCTTTTGACCCCATTACACAGCACCCAAAAGGTCCCGGGATCGAAATGCCACCCCGGCAGAATGGATTGAAGTATAGGATAGAGGAAAAAAGGAGGCGACCCGGCGCTGTGGTTCCGCAGCCAGAAAAAAATGCAAAAATTTTTTGTATAAAAAGGGTTTTGTTTATTTTAAAAAATGAAAAGGAAAAAATAGCCTCAGTTTTTAAAAACTATAAGGATTGGCGTTTGATCGTACCCGTTGCTTCTTCGAAGTCAGACTTTTTTTTATACACATATTTTGCATTTCTTGGATTGCTGGAACCTAGCGCCGGGTCCCCTCCCCTTTTTTCCTCGTACCCCCAATCCATGTCAAGATATATATATATATATATTTATATATTTTTTATATATATTTATTTTTATATAAAATATAAAAATTTACTTTTTAATAATAAATATATATACAACTTTTTTTTTCTCGACTTAAAAATTGGAAGGAAAATGGGTTTTAAAGGGAATATCTTGCTCAAATGGGAATATGTAATGTTTTTGGTAAAAAATGGTGTCTCTGCAAAAAAGTACTAAAATCCCATATGGAGATAGGTGCCTCTTTTAAGGCCCTGACAAAAGTCTTTTAATTTTATATTATTACATTAGCATTTTTTTTGTTTTTTGAAAAAAACAGCTAAGACTGCAACAGGAAAGGATTTCCCAAAAGTGCAAGGACAAATTATAAAAAACCCCAGGATTCTGACCATTGTTCAGAAGCAATTAATTTTTGTATTTCATGCCCCTGTGGAGCCATTCCCATACGTAAAAATTTTCTAATTATGTTTTCCCTTGGTTTTAAAGATGTACAATTTGTGATGGTAATTTTTAGAAGGGTTTTTGGCCCCCCTTTAAAATTTAGAAATAAATAAGAAATGAACTTTTATATAAAAAAAAAAAAAGAATTGACCGAAAGTATGCAATCATCCAAATTTCCAGTAAACTGCATTGATTTTGTTGATCGGGATTTTTAATCCCAGATTTGGACGGGAGAAAATTTTTCCCTCTAGTAGGGACAATTGTACCCCAATAAGGGTTTTTGGTTGCACCCGATAGATCAACACTGTAGGTTATAGGTTTGACTCAATGGGTTGCACTAAAAAATAGTACTGTGGGTTATAGGTTTGGGGGTCAATATGTAGGGTTTTTGGTTGGGGTCGATGGATACTTGTGGGTTATGGTTGGGCTTGATGAATAACCACGACGGGTTTTTTAAGGTTTGGGTTCAATGGATTAACACTGTAGTCTATAGGTTGGGCTCAGTGTACCTGTCTTTTCATCCTTATCTTCTATGTTACCATGTACTGTATATTATTTGGTTAAATTATAACACAACTAAAATTAAACCTAAACAATTTATCCCCCCAATTTTTTATGAAAAGGATAGTCCAATGTTTTCCCAAAGGTAATTGCTGCCTCCCCCCCCGAAATTTTTAAATGTTTTTAAGTGTTAATATTTTTTAAAAAGGTTTTTTAGCTTGAAAAAAAATTTTTTTTGGGATAAAAGAGTGTTGGGTTTCAAATTTTGGGCCCAAATTAAAATTTTGACAAAATTGAGCTTTCCAAAAGGGGGAGCCCCCAAATTTATTTTTTTGGGGGAAAAATGGAAAAAAAACTGTAATGTGTCCCTAAGTTGGGGTTAAGGGTTTTTTTTAATAGTTTTAGGGGGTTTAATTCCCGTCCGCGGAGCCACCGTACCCAGAGAAATCCCCCCGTCACCAGTGAGCTTTTTACAGAGAATAGCGGCCCTTGGCGTGTTACTAGTCCATGGGCGGGGGTAGTGGACTTTTCGGAAAGATGCAGAAACGCCTTAAAAATTTTAGAGCACGTGGGTGGGCCGGGGGGGACGGTTTTTGGCAAAGAAATGCTGCCCCGGCATTGGTTTGGGGGCAGGCAAGGGCATGACTGGCGGAACCCCCCTCTGTGTTCACAGGGGAAAGAAATTTTTTTTTCCCAAAGGGAAAAAAACCCGGCAAAGCCGATATTTAGGCTTTTGGCTTTGGGATTTTTTGGGTTAAGTGTTTTTTTTGCTCCCAAAATGGAAGACGAAAAGGTGGTGCTAGACGGCCCCTTTTTTGGGGTGCAGGGGGCAAACTGGCGGAAGGAGAAGGGGTAGGATGGGCTTGGTGGGCTGGGGGTACTGGGCGACGGAGGCCGAAAGCGGAGGGGGATATGTTTTTGGGCTCTGAGGACATGGGAGCTGAGGAACGCTGGGGTGGCGGAGGAGGGGGAGAAAGAGGGTTTTTACAGTGGGTTGGGGACGGGTCGGTTGGCCTTTTTTTGGCAAAAGGTTGCCTCCATTTCAACTCTGCATTGCTGCAGTGATGACATGTTGGTGGTGGTTAAACACCTAAGTTTTGCTTATTATGCGTTTACAGCAAAAGGGGCCCTAGTTGGGTGAATCAGGGCTTGCTAAAAAAGGCCCCGGTTGAGGGTCCCGGACCCCTTTTTTTGGGGGAAAAAGGGGAGGGGGGGGTTTAAAATGACGGGCTGGCGGAATTATCGCAGACTTGGGCGGCCCCTCTCCCCTTTTTAGGCGGGACCCCCTAGACAAAACCCCTCGTCTTCCCCCTGTCAGTGATGAAGGCTCGCAAGCAAATTTGCTGCCAAAAACCACGTTTGGGTCCCCAAAAGTCGTACTTTATCATCATCAACCGGTGACTTCGTCGTCCTGCTTTTGCATCCAGGGCTGCGGTACAAGCAAGAGGGACTGCAAGGGGTTTCCCCCCGCCCGGGATTTTTGCCCGATTGCGGCTTCCTTTTCCTCCTCTGATGGCTCAGTAACTGGGGTAGAGCAGACAAAAAACATCCTTTTTGGGCCCCTTTTGGGCTTTGGAAAATGCCCCTTTTGACCCAAACCCCATTTTGTCACAAAGAGGTCTTTGAAAAGGATTATCCACGTGGTGGGTCAGAGTTGAATTTTGGGCTGCCTTCGTTATGTTGGGGATGCGTGATGCTGATGACGACATTTGTGGCCTTGGGCGGGGGATGAGCAGGTTAAAGCTGCTGGATGGGTTGCATTAACCATTGAAGAAAAAATTGGCGACGCTTTTTGTTACTGAGATTCAAGGGCCCTGACCCAGCGGGTCAGGCTGACGGTCTGCAAAAGACGATCACTAGGTTGCGTGTTTTGGCCAGCCTGGAAGGAGCACCCTTTTTGTCCTCTAGTCCTGTCCAACCCCCCTTTTTTTGCTCGCTTACCACCTGCATTTCGCTATGTTCACAAAGATAAAAATTTTGGAAAAGGAAAGGAAGAGTTTTTGGGAAAATTTTATTAAAAGCGGCAAATCCAGCAATTCTCAAACCCTTAATTTCCCACAGCCCAAATAGATAAGAAAACTGAAATGTTTTAGGAATAGCTGTGAAATGCGGTTGGGGGAAGAAAAAAGACAAAATAAACGTGTTCTTCCTTTGTCCCCGGGGTTTACAAATGCCAGTAGGACTAGGAAAAGATTGTTTTCAACCAAAAAAAAAATAAGTGCGTAACTGCCCCAAAAAATGAGATTAAACGAGCGAATAAAAAAATTTGAGTTAGTGGATGGAAATGTGTTTTTTTGCCAAACAATGACAAACGAGAAAAAGTTGCCCCAGAAATTTTTGTACAGAATTGTGTACAACGTGGCTATTTGAAAAATTTAGGGGGCCCGCATCCGTGCAATACAGTATTTAAAAATATTGGTTAACAAAACTGTGTTTTTTGAAACCCTTTACTACAAATGCGGTGACCCACAAATTGCGTATTCAAATTTAAGTGAAGGTGCCCCTTTCAAACAAAACTGGCTGCGCCAAAGTGAAAAAATACCTATCTGAAATGTATATGGTATAAAAGTAGAGTTTTGCACTTCAAATACAACGGCGGTGCTAAAAATTGCCCGTATTAAAATTTTTTGGGAAAGGGGCCCCTTTTCAACAAAGCTGGGACTGGCCAAGTGAAAAAAACCCCTCTGAAATGTATACGGTAAAAAAGGGGAGTTTTGCACCCATCAAATACACCCGCGGGTTTCTAGAAAAAAATTGTATCTTAAAATAAGTTTAGGGCCCAAATACAATAATATTTCACCAGAAAATTTTTAATAAAAAGCCTTGCAAAAAGTTAAACAAAGTTGGGGGACAATATCCACTTCCTTTAAAAAAAGTTTTTCTTTTTTGCCCCCGCCCCCCCGTGATGTCGCGGGAAAAACTCCCTTTTAAAATTTTTAGCTAAGTAACTAAAATCTGCAAATCTCTAATCTACCTAAGTTCTAATGTTCACAGCTAAAAGCATAGCTGTCTGTGTGAACAAATAGAACAATTTTGCTGAGCTGTTTGGACAGAGACCGAGCACACGTCCTACTCCTATGATACACAGACACACACTGAGGCAGAACAGGAAGGACTGTTCTATGTAAACCGAGGTCATGTGATTTTTCCAGCCAATCGCAACCATACACATCCCAGTCATGACGTCGCACACACAGCTCACCCTGCTCTATTCTCTAAGCTGATTTGCTGGCTGCCAAAATGACAGGAAGCGCTGAAAATGGCGCGATATTAATAGATTGTGCGCAGATTTTTACCTAAATTATCGCGTGATCGAAAAAATCCGATCAACATAAAAACCGTGCCGATTTCAACTTTGTCGATAATAATCGCTCAACACTACTTACAAGGTATGAGTAAGAAGAAAATCTAAAAAATATGTTTTTGATGATTTCAAAATCGATAGGAAAACAACCAGATTTATGTTATATTCCTATATAAATTGAGAATTTAATGAAAATCTGATAGAGAATTTTTACAGTCCTTTCAGTATTTGACTTTGTTCACCAAGAGACCGCAGCTGGGAAATCCCGAGATGTGGCAATTCATGTAATTTGATTTCTAGGGACCATTGTCTTGTATGAAATGTTCCACAGAGAGTCCATCCATCATTAACCCTTCTATCTAAAGATGAAGGATATTTTTTTCCATTTAATGGACGTGCAGCAAGGAAAGGGTGGAACTAAGGAGTTAATGCCAAACCTTGGAGTGTGATGAGCTTGTTGTATATAAGAGGACGTAAACAAAGAGTGAAGAGGTAGAGGGAATCAGCAAGGACCTCTTCTGTGGTGCATCAGAACCTACACTATATGATATTATACACTTTTTGGCAGGCACCTTCTTATTCCAGCTTTCCTTTTACACTACCATGGATATAATCAATTTTTCATCATAGATCTTTGTATGATTTAAAAAAATTCTTTCTCTTTAAGTATATCATAAACTCCCCAACAAACCCAAAATCCTATGAAGAAGACCTTAAAACCTACAGATGTAGTCCAAGGGCTGACAAAGGTACGTTGCTAACTAAAGTCTCGTTGGTGAAAGAGGTACCCAACAATGACTTTGAAGGGGATCTTCGATGGGTACACGACAAACAATAAACTTATTCCCAGAAAAAGTTGCTTGGACAATGTCCTCAAAACCCTTTAAAACTGATTAGGGAATCTTAGAAATTCTGACACAATAATTGTTAGTTGAAAGATATGGGAGCCTTGGACCAATTCTATTGATTCAAAAATTACCTAGTTAGGTTCTTCTGTTATGTTAATAACTCAAGTCATGTTGGTGAAAGAGGAACCCAAAGATGATTTGGAGGGGTCTTAGATGGATAGAAGAAAAAGCTTAAACTTGTTCCCACAAAGAAGGGGCCAAGTTGCTTGGGCAATGCCATCAAAGCCCTTCAATACTGATTGGAGAATTCTGACACAGGAATTGTTAGGTGAAAGATTGGGAAACCTCCATTGATTCAAAGAGGCCACAACTCAAGGGTTACCTAATAATGTTCTTCTGAAATGTTTCTATGATAGGTCAGAAGATTTTAAATTATTCTAAAATCATTAGTACATTATTGCTTGATCAATGGCATTCTATTTAGCTAGAAATGTGGCATCTGGAAGGGTAGAAGCCAATTTTTTCTATTTGGAAACCATTTTTAGGACTTGCTATTTACTTGTCCCATTCTTGTATCACCTAGGGATAGAGTAGATGGCCATATCTGATGGAAGCATGTTGGTCAGGTTCTGCACAGCATTATGTCACATCACCATGTCCTGCTTTATTTTCATTCACTACTGTAATGGACAGAAATGCAGACTGGACATCTCAGAGCTTCAAGGAGTCACCCAGCCAGGGGATATAATGTTAGGAGTTGTGCTTCCTCTTCACCTGGCCACCAATTATCACCCAACATCCTTCACTGAGAGACCGCCCAAGACCACCTGCTCAATGTAAGTAGGAACTATGTGTAGCTATATTGACACCTGTTTGAAACCCTTCATGAAATAATGAGACTTCTTACCTGGAATGTCTTGAGACCATGTTGTTGTTTTGAGCTAAAATATTTTTTAAAATTTTTGCGGTAAATTGGGGAAAATAAGCCAATTTTGAGAACATTTTCTGTCTAGGGCATTAAAGTGAGATGCAGCACTTTACATCTCTGCTTCATGACAATGTCCGTAATTGTATAACAGTCTATTACTATTTGAGTAGGTTACTAAGATAGCTTTGAGTGGGCCTAAGTTGAATTACAAAGAGATGTTTGAGTGTTGGAAAGATATTCACTACAGGGTTGTGATACATAATAGCTGGAGCTAATTTTGCTACATGTTGTATTTCATTACATATACTGTATTATATATATGTCCTTAACCTAGGGGTGAATTGAACTGTTGAAAGGGAATGTGTCATCAAAAAATGAGTCATTGTTTAAGTCCCATTTTTATGTTAAACACATTTTTTAGGATTTTTTTTTTAATTTTTCATATCACTTTCAATATTTTTTAATAATTCTTAAGTCTTGCAGTTTTCACTTTGGCCACTAGGCCTTATTTGCACTGCTTTAACAGCAGTCAGAGAGATGCTTTACAGTAGCTTCATGCACATAGGAGACTTAAGACTGACTCAGTCCCATTGACTTCTATAGGAAAGTTTTCTAGTCATGCTCTGTGACCTGGGAAGAAGTCACTGAGCAGGGAGGTGGAAGAGTGAACTGTGACTATCTCCTCTTGACTGGTGGATCCTGTATTATCTATTCACACTGGTGTCTCCTTCAGTTTGACCCTTTTTGTGCTGATAAGGAGCAGACAACTGAGAATCTTTCTGTACAAAACAGGAAGTGTCAGACTATTATTAGGCTTAGTGGCCAAAGTGAAAACTGCAGGACTTAAGAATTATTAAAAAATATTGAAAGTGATATGGAAAATAAAAAAAACAACCAAAAATTCTTAAGTATGTTGAACATAAAAATGTGAGTTAAACAATAAATGATTTTTGATGACACATTCCCTTTAACAAAACTTTGGGTGTGGGTAATGGCTGCTTACCATAAAGTCTGGGCTTGAGTGGTAAAAATGTTATATAAAAAAAAAAAAAAAATCTGGTGTACTGTACACATAATAGTATCAGCAAGTCTCAGCTAGTTTTATTGTCATAAACAATGGTAGCTTGACTTGAAAATCTGTTTCTCCTCCACTCTCAAAATCTGTAAAGTAGTAAAATACTAACATAATGCCAAATGATAAACTATAAAACATAAAATATAATAATGAAATCGGAGAAAAAAATCCTATCATGGACGTCTGATAGAGGAAGATCACAGATTTACTTGCATCAATTAATAGAAAATTACCGTATGTGTATAATCTTAGTGTGGACACAGTGGATGCATGGGTATCATTACTATATGGCCCAATGCTATGGTAAAAGGAAGTTAGATGGGACATCTGACTAGAAGCTAAGTTAGTGTTAGGGTGCTTTAACACGGTGCGTTTTTGATGCGTTTTTTTGTGCAGAAAGACACAGCAATTAATGATATACATTGTTGCACAAAAAATGCATCCAAAAATCGCACCAAAAACGCACCGTGTGAAAGCACCCTTATGGTTGCTTTAAATTTTTGCAGATTTTCTACAAAAGTAGATTTGGGTTGACCCAAACCAAAGCGCATGGATTCAGGTTGAATTTGACTTTGACCTTCTCATGTTCAACCCCCAAACTAGGAAACTCACTGCCCCAATACATCAGCTTCTCCTCCACTCACACTAGTTTCAAAACAAACCTGAAAATCCATCTCTTCTGGAGCCTATAACCTACAATAACCCTGCAGTCCCTACACCACCCCACAAACATGGCTGTCCCTCACCTCCTGTCTCCATCCTCCTCCCTTGTAGATTGTAAGCCCTCACAGTAAGAGTCCTCCTTCCCTCTGTACCAGTTGTTAGTCATTTAGGGCCACATCTATGAGAACTCTCTAGGTGTAAGACTTTCTTTATTGCCTATAGCAACTAATCTGTGCTCATAGCAACCAATCAGCGCTCGTAGTAACCAACAAGAGCTCATTGTGACCAACACACGCGTAACAACAAGTCATAGCAACCATATGCTCGTTAACCAACCAGAGCTCATAGCGACCAATCAGGGGTCATAACAATCAATCACAGCCCATGGCAACCAGTCAGAGCTCATAGCGTCAAATCAGAGCCCATAGCAACCAATCAGAGCTCCTCTTTCATTTCATCTAGTGTTCTGATTGGTTGCTGTGTGTAGCAAAGAACCTAGACAGTTTTTCTACATGTCCCCCTTAGTCTTTCCCTTGTACTTTGTTTGACTTATATTACCCTGTTTCACCGAAAATAAAACAGTGTCTTATATAAATTTTTGCTCCTAAAGACGAGCTAAGACTTATTTTTAAGGGAATGTCTTATCTTTCCATGAACAATAATTCACATTTATTGTTGAACAAAACATCAACCTGTATTAATATACTGTAGTGATTTCATCACAAACATCAGTATAAGCAGCCAAACTCTGAATTGCATAAAAAAAAATGCACTATGTCTTATTTTCGGGGAAACAGGGTATGTATGTAAGCCCCTGGGATCAATGGTGCTTTAAAATAACAAAAATATTAATAATATGCTTCTATCATTACTTTATGGACATTGTTACTATGTAGACCCTATATAGATAGGCAGGTGTCTAGATAAGGGTGTGTTAGAGATAGTGTGTTTGTTTTTTGAGAGATACATTAAAAGTTAAGTTTATCATCACTGTAGGCCCTTTCTTCTCTATTTCTCTGTGAAGTTAATGAGTTTGACACCCCTGATTTTGTTCTTCTATATGTATCATTACTATGTGAACGCTGTTCTTCTATATGTATCATTACTATGTGAACACTGTTCTTCTATATGTATCATTTCTATGCGAGCACTGGTCTTCTCGATGTATCATTACTATGTGAACAACTGTTCTCTGATTATCATTCTAATGAAACCTTGTATCTTCTGAATGTATCAATTACTTGGAACACTGTTCTTCTAGATGTATCATTACTATGTGAACACCATTCATCTACATCAAGGGTGTCAAACTGAAATACGCAGTGGGTCAAAATTAAAAACTTGGACAAGGTCATGGGCAAACCTTTATACTTGCTGAAAAAAAAGTCTACATTCTGGTATGCTGTTATGGCCTAAAGAAACAGTACGGTACCCACTTCATTTGTAGCGCTTTTTATCGGCTGCATGGCACGGCATCTCCATTTGGAGTACCCTGCTGCCTGCAGAGATGCTGGGGCCGATAAGGAGCTGGAAAGGCTAAGTGTTAAGGCTCCGAATCCTTGTTTCTTCCTGTGGGCTAGTCTTATCAATCATCCCACTATCTGAGTTGTTTCTCCTGCCCCGTGGTCCCTTCTCTGTTCTATGCAGGGGAGAGCAGCTGACTGAGAGAGCAGTGTAATGTCAGCTATTGATTCCTTCTTCTCTTCTGTACACTGCCTGGCTAATACTCGTGGGCCAAATTTAATTACCCTGCAGGCCAGATTTAGCCAGCAGGCCTAAGTTTGACACCCCTGTTCTATATGTATCAGTACCATGTGGTCCCTGTTCCTCTGATGATCATTTTCATGCGAGCACAGTTTTTTTAAATTTTTATCATTATTTTTGGACCCTGCTTAGTAAATGTTCAAATTTTTATGTGGATCCCTTTTCCCCTTTATGTGTCATTACTAAGTAGACAATGTTTCTCCATATGTATAATTACTATGTGGATAGTTATTATAGTAATGTTCATTTTTATATGAAACCTGTCCTTCATTATTTTTTTAAAATAAGTGAGCATGTGTAATGTCACTATTTGATCCTTCTTCTCTGTTTCTTACACTGCTCTGCTAATACCGTGGGCCAATATTTATACCCTGCATGCCAAACTGTTAGCCAGTCAGACCTAGTTGACACCCTGTTCTCTATATGTATCAGTACCATGTGGTCCCTGTTCCTCTGTATGCATCATTACTATGTGAGCACAGTTTTTTTATATGTATCATTACTATGTGGACCCTGCTGTAGTAAATGTATCATTATTATGTGGATCCTATTCCTCTATATGTGTCATTACTAAGTAGACAATGTTTCTCCATATGTATAATTACTATGTGGATACTGTTCATCTATAGTATATGTATCATTACTATATAATACCTGTCCTTCGTTATGTATCATTACTAATGGGACCCTGTCCCTCCATATGTATCAGTACGATTTGGATCCTGTTCTTCTCTGTATTCTTACTATGTTTATCCTGTACCTATATATGTATCATTACTATGTGCACCCTGTTCTTCTATCTGTATCATTGCTATGTGGACCCTGTCCCTCCATATGTATCATTTCTACTTGGATTCTGTTCTTCTCTGTATTCTTACTATGTTTATCCTGTACCTCTATATATATCATTACTATGTGAACCCTGTTCTTCTATATGTAACATTACTATATGGACACTGTTTGTCTATATTTATCAATAATATGTAGACTATGATTCCCTAAATGTATCATTTGTATGTGGACCCTGTTCCTCTGTACATATCACTACAATGTGGACAGTGTTCCCATCTATATGTATCATAAGGCTGGGTCCACGAGGCAGTGTGAAAATACCGTCCAGATTCTGATTAAAGAACCTGGCTGGTACTATGTCTCCTTGTAAATGGTTGAAAGGGACAGATTTGCCCACGGTTTGCGTATTCGCCTGTCCTCCTTGCCCATTGACATTCACATCTTCCGTAAGATTGAAGATGTTCTAAGTTTTTTGCTATGCCGGCGGTGTAAAAAAATATCTGGCAGAAAATCTGTTCAGTGTGAACTACTACATGGATTTTCTATTTAAGACATTGTAAAAGGTTGACAGTTGGTTTACAGATGGTTTTGAAATCTGAAAACTGTCTGAAAATTCGACTGAAAACCGGTGCCGTGGGGACGGGCCCTTACCATGTGGTCTCTGTTGATCCATATGTATTATTAAAACGTGGACCCTGTTCTTCTATATGTATCATTACTATGTGGATCCTGTTCCTCTATATGTACAGTATCATAACTATGTGAACTGTTCTTCTATATGTATCATTACTATGTGTATACTGTTACTCTATATGTATCATTATTATTTGAACCCTGTTCTTCTATATGTATCATTACTATGGGGATCCTGTTCTTCTATATGTATCATTACTATGTGGATCCTGTTCTTCTATACTGTATCATTACTATGTGGACCCGGTTCTTCTATATGTATCTCTACTATGTGGATCCTGTTTTTCTATATGTGTCATTACTATGTGTATCCTGTTATTCTATATGTGTCATTACTATGTGGACCCTGTTCCTCTATATGTATCATTACTATGTGGACTCTGTTCCTCTATATGTATCATTACTATGTGGACTCTGTTCCTCTATATGTATCATTACTATGTGGACTCTGTTGATCTATATGTATCATTACTATGAGGGCCCTGTTCCTCTATATATATCAATAATATGTGGATCCTATTTCTCTATATGTATCACTACAATGTGGACAGTGTTCCTATCCTAATGTATCAATACTATGTGGACTCGTGTTGATCTATATGTATCAATGCTAGGTTAGCATTTGATTAGATCTGATTGTTAATAGTAACTATTTACTTTTTCCCTTGCTAGGAGATATGACAGCTAATTAGAAATTCTTACTATACAGGTAGCACTTTTTCATGAAAATGCATACCTGAGAATATAATAATTACATTTTAGGTTCCACTTTGAAAGCTATCAACAGCTCCAAGCAATGATGTTTGCCACAGAGGAGATCAACAAAGACCCTAAGTTCTGCCAAATATAACACTGGGCTTCCAGGCTTATGATTCATGTGATGTTCTCCATCTGGACTTAGGGAGCTCATTGCAAGTATTAACAGGAACTGGTTCTGCCATCCCCAACTACCGATGTACTCCAAAAGTGCCCCTCACCGCAGTCATTGGTCCAGCAGTCTCCACTCATTCACTTCTTCTTGCACATATTCTGGGGCTCTACAGGTATCCTCAGGTATCAGCTTCATTTATCACTTCTATGTGATCACTGTTTATATATATATATATATATATATATATATATATATATATATATATATATATATATATTATAGTATTTTATATTCTTGTACATAGCAGCAGTATTATAGTAGTTTATATTCTTGTACAAAGGAGCAGAAATTATAGAAAGTTATATTCTCGTACATAGTGGGCAGTATTATATTAGTTATATTCTCGTACATAGGAGGCAGTATTATAGTAGTTATATTCTCGTACATAGGAGCAGTATTACAGTAGTTATATTCTCGTACATAGGAGGCAGTATTATAGTAGTTATATTCTCGTACATAGGAGCAGTATTACAGTAGTTATATTCTCGTACATAGGAGCAGTATTATAGTAGTTATATTCTCGTACATAGGAGGCAGTATTATAGTATTATTTTCTCGTACATAGGGGGCATATTATAGTAGTTATATTCTCGTACATAGGGGCAGTATTATAGTAGTTATATTCTTGTACATAGGGGGCAGTATTATAGTAGTTATATTCTCGTACATAGGAGCAGTATTATAGTAGTTATATTCTCGTACATAGGAGCAGTATTATAGTAGTTATATTCTCGTACATAGGGAGCAGTATTATAGTAGTTATATTCTTGTACATAGTGGCAGTATTATAGTAGTTATATTCTCGAACATAGGACATATTATAGTAGATATATTCTCGTACATAGGAGCAGTATTATAGCAGTTATATTCTCGTACATAGGAGCAGTATTATAGTAGTTATTTACTCGTACATAGGAGCAGTATTATAGTAGTTATATTCTCGTACATAGGAGGCAGTATTATAGTAGTTATATTCTCGTACATAGGAGGCAGTATTATAGTAGTTATATTCTCGTACATAGGAGGCAGTATTATAGTAGTTATATTCTCGTACATAGGAGCAGTATTATAGTAGTTATATTCTCGTACATAGGAGCAGTATTATAGTAGTTATATTCTTGTACATAGTGGGCAGTATTATAGTAGATATATTCTCGTACATAGGAGCAGTATTATAGTAGATATATTCTCGTACATAGGAGCAGTATTATAGCAGTTATATTCTCGTACATAGGAGCAGTATTATAGCAGTTATATTCTCGTACATAGGAGCAGTATTATTGTAGTTATATTCTCGTACATAGGAGCAGTTTTATAGTAGTTATATTAGAGTACATAGGGGGCAGTATTATAGTAGTTATATTCTCGTACATAGGAGGCAGTATTATAGTAGTTATATTCTCGTACATAGGGAGCAGTATTATAGTAGTTATATTCTTGTACATAGGGGCAGTATTATAGTAGTTATATTCTCGTACATAGGGGCAGTATTATAGTAGTTATATTCTCGTACATAGGGGCAGTATTATAGTAGTTATATTCTCGTACATAGGAGCAGTATTATAGTAGTTATATTCTCGTACATAGGAGCAGTATAATAGTTATATTCTCGTACATAGTGGGCAGTATTATAGTAGCTATATTCTTGTACATAGGGGCAGTATTATAGTAGCTAAATTCTTGTACATAGGGGGCAGTATTATAGTAGCTAAATTCTTGTACATAGGGGGCAGTATTATAGTAGCTAAATTTTTGTACATAGGGGGCAGTATTATAGCAGTTATATTCATGTACATAGGGGCAGTATTATAGTAGTTATATTCTTGTACATAGGGGCAGTATTATAGTAGTTATATTCTTGTACATAGGAGCAGTATTATAGTAGTTATATTCTTGTACATAGGGGGCAATTTTTATTGTAGAAACTTACAGGGATACAATCAAATCAAACAATAAATCCACCAAAACAAAACAGAAATCACATGCTCTGCATCAAATAAAGTAATCACTCAGCTGGAGTATAATAAAGGTAACTTATAGAGTCCAGAATGAATAAGTAAATAATATACATAACACATGAGTGATCAATTTTCCATCAGACATACATTCTTCCATAACTCTGTATTTTTCTGACACCTCCCGATCTCTATGGATTTTATCCACCTTAGTTCAGACATGATGTTGGACACTGCAGACATATGGTTGAAGGTCTCTCCATGTACAGACACTCTGGTCCTCGTGTACCAGTGGTAATACTTTATTACCATTATAATGATGTACATGGTCTTCCTTTCGATGTTACCACTGCTGAGAGGGACTCCATAGATGATGTCGGGGTAGGTCATGGACCGTAGTCTAGGGATTTTTAACTTGCTGGCCACCTCTTTCCATATCTCCCTTCCTATTTGGCACTCCCTTATAAAGTGCATTATGGTCTCCTCCTGCTGACATCCCAGGGGACAATTCCTGTCTGACAAGCTAAGGTTTTTAAATTGCCCCTGACAAACAGCCTCCCATGCAGAGACAACCAAGCAATATCAAACAGTTTTGCCGGAAGCCTCTTCCTATTGAGAAGCTTAAGACTTCCCTGCAAGGTGGTTGTCGAACAATCCCTCAGAGCAAGAGGAGCACAACAGAAGGTGCTACATATGCTGGAGTACAAGTCCTTCCTTGTCTTGTTTACAAGGCGAGACTTGTCCAGCCACCACTTCCTGACACATTTGAGAGCATAGTCCAGATACTGGGGGAGGAAGCCCCGCGTCCATCTCCTCCTCTTGAGATTGCTGCATAGCACCCAGGACTCTGCAAAAGGCAATATCCAGTACCTGACACTATTTACCCATGGGGGAGCTTCTATTTGAGTCTAGGCCTCCAAAATTAACTTTTAGAAACATGGAGTCAGACACCCTTGGATTTAACATATCCAGCCCACCCTCTCTCCTACGCAGGTAAGTTATACCCCTTTTTACCATGTTCAACCTGTTTCCCCATAAGAGCTGGAAGAACAGGCTGAAGATCCTAGCCGAGAAAGATTCTCGCAATGGAAAGACCACAGAGATGTACAAGAAGACGGGGACCAGGTAAGTCTTCAGCAGAGCCACCCTTTTTCTATAGGTCAGCCTCCAGTTCTTCCATTGATGAACCTTTACATTTCCGGCTTCCAACTTTTCTTCCCAATTTAGCCTGGCATTATCATCCCTCCCAAATTTAACCTCTTAATATTTTAACCCCTCTTAATATGGGTGGAGGCCGTCACAAACTGTGGGAGATCAAAGTCTGGATCGGTGTCCAGTGTCCAGAGAGCTTGACTCTTCTCAAGGTTGACCAGAGACCCTGAGGCCTCCGAGTAACTTCTGATGGCCGCAGACAACATCTGCACCTCACGAGGCTCAGATATCACCACGGTCACATCATCCGCGTAGGCAACAACACTCAGAGGCAGGCAGTGGGGGACCGGCACCCCCCGAAAATCACACTCCTGCAGTGACCTCAGAAAGGGGTCGATGGCAAAAACATACAACAGTGGACTCAGGGGGCAACCCTGTCTCACCCCCGCCTCAACCCTGAATGCGTCACCCTGCCAACCATTGACCAGAGGAAAGCTCTCGGCCTCACAGTACAAAGTTCTTAGCCAATCTATAAATTGTCCCGGAATACCGTACTTTGACAAAGTGGCCCATAGATAATCATGATCAACCCTGTCAAAGGCCTTAGCCTGGTCCAGACTGACAACATATCTCCCACACCTCAGGACTTTACATCGCTCGAACATCTCCCTGAGAGAGATGACGGCTCCAGAGATGTTCCGCCCTTTGACCGTGCCAAACTGAGAGCCTGCCAACAGTGCCGGGGACAAACAGACCAATCTAGAGAACAGGATCTTTGCCAGAATCTTCCTATCGAAATTCAAGAGGGCAATTGGGCTCCAGTTCTTGATGTCGCTCGGCTCTTTACCTTTGGACAGCAGCATTAACGAGGACACTCTCATGGATGGAGGCATCAGGTGATTTTCTAGACAATTCCTATATACATCCACGAGGATTGGAGCCAAGAGGTCTCTAAATGTCCTATAAAATTCTGCTGTGATACCATCTGGACCTGGTGCCTTCTTCAGATGTAACTGGTCTATGGATCTCACGACCCCCAGGATACCCTCCCGAGACTCTTGTAAAACACCCTGGGAGTCAGTGAGACCAGTGACCAGCTTCTTGGCCACACGCTCCCTGCAATTCTCAAAGGGATCAGGGGCCCCTAAGGATCCATAATCCCGCTCCAGAACCAGGGAGGTGTACTGCCTTATACTGCCTTATTTCAGATTTCAGCCGGTCTATCTCTTATTGATCCCCACCCACCGAATAGAGTGACTCCAATTCTTTGCGCAGCCTGAGATACCGGCTGTACTTACTCTGCCCCTTTGTAATAGACAGTCTCTTTAAGAGGGATCTGACATCATCCTTGACGTCCTCCCACCAGTCTGACATGCTCTCATAGAAGTCTATCCTCTCCTGCTCACTCTCCAACAGAGCGGTAGTTAAGTCTCCATAACCCTCTACCTGCATCTGGATGCTTCATGGCACCAAGGCAGAAGTACAAGGCCAGATGGTCTGAGTAAGGGACGACCTTCTCCTTCCTCTCACCAATGACCTCTGTGGGACTCACAAGAGCTAGGTCTATCCTGCTGTGTCTTCCTGCACAGGAATAGGTGAACTTTGGCTTTCTTCCACCTTGGGTAAAGACGTCCGAAAGCCCTGCCTGCAGAATGATGCTGTTTAGCACCTTGGAGTCTCTGGTAAGAGGCCGATCAGTGGGTCTGTCACTGGGTGTCCTGGTGGCATTAAAATCCCCCGCCATGATGACAGGGACAGATGTGAACAAGTAGGGCTTCACTTCATTAAAGAGGTGTGTCCTTTCTGTCACTGTATGTGGACCATAGAGGTTGATAAGCCGGAGCCTTCTGCCCCTGATGATAACCTCCAGAACAAGGCATCTACCCATAGACACCTCCGTCAACCTATGGACAGTCACATCATTGGTGTTAAACAGTATAGCTGCTCCGGCACTTGGCTCCACAGCCAGCGACCAAAAGGACGGACCAGACCGCCATTCCCTCTCTGCTTCTCTTACAAGTCCCACAGTATTCAGGTGTGTCTCCTGTAAAAAGAAGACATCTGCATCAAGATACCTCAGATGCTCATACACAACGTGCCTTGTTCTTCTGGCTCTAATACTATTTACATTGCTGGAGATGACTAAGGTAGAAGTCCGCCATCACAGCAATAAAACAGAGGAAAATCAGAGAGAGCGCCCCCTTCGTCATAGGTCAGAGTCTGACTGTCCCTCACCTCTAGGAGGCCTTCCCTTTGTGGGAGGATCGTCCTCTGGGTCCCCATCATATTCCTCCACCAAACGGCTGAGCTCTCTTTCCAGCTCGGCCTAAATGTCCTCATCAGACAAAACACTATATCTGTTTGACATGACCATGAAATCTGCCCCTGTGTCCATCTTCTTCCCACAACGCTATTGGACAACAGTCCATTCCTCCTCAGGCTTACGGGTCTTTGTATCTTTTTTCCTTTTTTGTTGGGCCTTCCTAGTGTCCCCAATATTTGGCCCTGAGTCCAGGGAAAGAACGCTTTCTGGGTGTTGCACATCACGCCACTCAACCTTCATGTTCCTCTCAATGGGCGCTGCCTGTGTTTGGCCACCTGTGCTGCTCACCTCAATGGCCGCTGCCTGTGTTTGGCCACCTGTGCTGCTCACCTCAAGGGCCCCTGCCTGTTTTTCCCAAACCTTTTCTGTTTTCTCTTTTCTGACCCCTCCCCCTTGTTTTTGGGCCCTTTTGGGGGTGCTGGTTCTTCGGGCCCGGGAAAGGGTTTGCAGCCCCTTTACAGAAAAGCCCCCTTTTTCCAGGTAAATCTCCCCCCCTCCAGAAACCCCCTTATCAGGCGAGCCCCCTGCAGTTGTTAGGCCAGGCTAACCGGAGAGCCCCTTTTGGGGGTACCAATTCACCAAAAAAAGTTTTGCATTTTCACATCCCGGGGAAATTGGGGCAATTCTGGGCATGACCGATTCTCGCCACAAAAAATTGCATTTTGTTTTCTGGAAAACTTTGGGAAACTCACAGGGCCCCCCTTTCCCCCACACAGGTTACATTTTAAACCACGGTGAACCCCTCGCAAATATCCCGGGGCCTCTCACTTTTTAAAACCTTTTTCCGTGGCCTGACCGGGGTAGAAGCAGACGCCCTTTTCCCCCCGGCCAAATGAAAAGGGGAGTTGGGCAGATGGTGGGTGACATTGTGCTGCTGACGTATTTTAACTAGGACCTTCCATCCTCCAGTCCAGACTCCATCCTCATCCCTGGTCTTAGTGAGGTCAAAGACAGAGTCGCAGTGTCTCCTGAACCAGAGCACAATGTCCTGGTAGGGGACGGCTTCATTCCAGAACATGATGGTAATGTTCACAGTGTCTAGCCTAGAGATGGGGATGAAGCTGAACTTGTCCCAGCCCTCTCTGTCCCTGAACCTGTTGAAGCTGGACCAGAACCGGTCCAGGTCCGACATGAGCTTGAAGCTCACATCATAGCCCTGCCTGTCAGGAAGATTAATCACTGCCAAGATGTTACTAGGCAGGAAGCCCATTTGGTCACACAATAGGTCTCTCACCACAAACCTCCTACTGGGCAAATCCTCCTTAGGGCCCTTATGCCTGAAGTTGACCACATTCCTTCTCTTGAAGGTCTGGCCCGTATAACTGCTGTTGGACAGAAATGAAGGTGAACCTCTGCTCCAGGCATTCCCAGGAGGGGCATGACTAGCGCCACTCTCCTGATGGGGCGGCGGATGCTGTGTGGGCTGCTTACCACCTGCACTAAGGGGGGTCCACTACCACTGGGGTAACTAATGGGGGAAAATCCTCAGCAGTGGATTGTGCTGTCCCCTAATCCCCATCAACCTCAATACAATCTGCAGCAACAGGACCTACAGGCTGAACAAAACCTGATTTGTGGAGATGGATCTAGCTCCCACACAGACTGCAACACATTACCAGACACAGAGCCCTCAGCAGCCTTAGAAGCAGACACATCAGAATCATTAGCTGGAGAGTCCAGCATAGCAGAGTCCTGAGTATCGTGCACTGCAGGGTGGCAATAATCCTGCATCAACATCACCTGTGAACTCTCTCCTGCTGTCCAGATCCTTTTAGGAATGAGTCCACAGTCCTGCTGCAATGCACACTTTGCTGGGACTTATAGTGAATGCATTGTCACACAGTTGCCTTCAGGTAAGTGTCCATGCTAGTTAGTAGTGGATGCTGGGTTTTCTGATGTAGGTTGGAATCCTTGCTGGTGGACAGTGTCTGCTGAGCCTTGTAGTGCCGGCTGGAGACTGACAGCTGGACCTGATGCAGGCTGAAATTCATGCTGGTGGACAGAGTCTGCTGGGCCTTGTAGTGCTGGCTGGAGACTGACAGCTTGGCCTTGCGCAGGCTGGGATCCATGCTGGTGGACAGTGTCTGCTGGGGCTTGTAGTGCTGGTGGAAGCCCTTGGTGTTTATCAGGCACTGCTGCAGATCCTGGTTGCTGCTGGACATCTTTGCGGTACAGAGCTCCTTCTGCAAACGGGAGGCTCGCTGGTCGCAATATGGGTTTTGCGCAGGATTGGTTGCTTGTTGAGGTCTTAGGCGACTCTGGACCTGTGCTTGGTCCCTGCCTCTCAAACCTCTCCTGGTTCCTATAGGTTTCCCCCACAGGTCCCAGTTGCTCCAGTACAGTGTCCATGTCCCTCACGGTCTCTGCTAGTTGTATAGCCAGTGATCCCAGCTTCTTATTCATGATGTCCTCTCTGCCACGGTTGGCAGCCTTCAGCTATACAGACAGTCAATCTGCTTCTGCAGCAGGACCTTGGTTTTCCTCAAGGTGTTCATTCTCTGCACCAGTGCAGGGATCTGGTCGGCCAGGTGTAGCGCAGGGGCGCGCTCTGCCCCATTACTGGGGGTCTCTGGAAGCTGCTAGCTCTGCACTGCTGTTGCTGGGGGGTCACACTCCCTGGATCGGGGGCTGGCTCCCAGGTTCTTCATAGCCGCCGTATTACTGGCCCCTTGTTACTTGCCGGCTGCCTTGCCTTCCTCCACCTTACTAACAACATTTCTGCTGCTCCTTGTGCGGTCAGATGTCATTATTACCTGCTGCTGCAGATTTTGCTGGATGGCCTGTCTCTCCAGTGAGGTCCTCCTCTGTCTGCCCGGGGTCTGGCTGGTCTGCACACCTGCAGGCTGCAATGGTGTCTGCTTCCCCTGCCGAGCTCCACGCTTCCCCGCAGCACGATGCATGCTGGCAGGTTCTTGCTCCAAGCTTTTTGATCTTGCTGCTTCTTTCTGGTCACTGTTACGTCTCATATTAACATTACAATCACTCTTTGCTGGACAAACACCTTCCACAACTTTAGGATTTGCATCCCTGGAAATTGGAGCCTGGGAGTCTATTCCCAGATTAGGCCTGAAAGCCTGGGCCTTGCTTGGGGAAACTCCCCTGCCAGGGTGGCCCCGCCCTGGGCTTTCTCCAGACATCAGGAGCTCAGCAACACACTACCTCTCTCTAGGGAGGCAGTATTATAGTAGTTATATTCTTGTACATAGGAGCAGTATTATAGTAGTTATATTCTTGTACATAGGAGCAGTATTATAGTAGTTATATTCTTGTACATAGGGGGCAGTATTATAGTAGTTATATTCTTGTACATAGGAGCAGTATTACAGTAGTTATATTCTTGTACATAGAGGGCAGTATTATAGTAGTTATATTCTTGTACATAGGAGGCAGTATTATAGTAGTTATATTCTTGTACATAGGGGACAGTATTATAGTAGTTATATTCTTGTACAGTACATAGGAGGCAGTATTATAGTAGTTATATTCCTGTACATAGGGAGCAGTATTTCTCTTATCTGTTGGATTTCGGACATGATCTGGGTGACAGCGGTTACATGGTGGAATGGCTCGCTATGTAGGGACACTCAGATTCTTGCGTGCCAGTGGTAATACTTGATGATGGCAATCAACAGATTCATAGTCTCCCTGTTGATGCCTCTATCAGCTGATGGGAGGCCATAAATAATATCGGGGTAGGTCAAGGACTGTAGTCTTGGAATCTTTGGTTGCCTGGCCACCTCCCTACATATATTCCTCCCTCCCCAGCACTCACTTATAAAATGCTGCATGGTCTCTTCCTGCTGGCAACATAAGGGACAGTTCCTAACCAAGACACTTAGATTTTTTAGGTTACCTCAGACAGAGTCCCCATGTAGAGACAACCATGCTACATCGAAGAATTTGGCTGGGAGCGGTTTACCATTGAGGAACTTGAGACTTTCCTATAACCTGGTAGTTGGACAAACCCTCAAAGCAGAGCATAATAGAAAGTCCTACATATTCCGGAGTACGGGTCCTTCTTTGTCTTATTTGCAAGGTTGGACTTCTGCAGCCTCCACTTCTTGACACACTTGAGACCATATTCCACGTACGGGGGAGGTAGTCCTGCGGCCATCTCCTCCTCTTGTGTCTGCCGCCTAGCACCCAGGATTCTGCAAAAGTAAATATGCAACACCTGACACTATTTACCCATGGGGAGCTGCTGTTTGAGTCCAGGCCTCCAACATTAACTTTCAGAAACATGAAATAAAAAGAATATCCTCAGATTTAACATATCCAGCCCACCCTCTCTCCTCTGCAGTTAAGTTATACCCCTCTTTATTAGATTCAACCTGTTCCCCCATAAGAGCTGGAAGAACTGGTTGAAGAACCTAGCCAAGAAAGAGTCTGGCAAAGGAAAAACCACAGAGATATACTAGAAGACGGGGACTAGCATAGCCTCCCTTTCTCTATAGGTGAACCTCCAGTTCTTCCACCACTGAACTTTTGCATTTCATGCTTCCAAATTCTCTTCCCAATTAAGCCTGGCATTATTATCCCTCCCAAATTTAACCCCTAGGATTGTAATATGGGTGGAGGCTTCTGATGGCTGCAGACAACATCTGTACCTCACGAGGCTCAGATATCACCACCATCACATCATCCGCGTAGGCAGCAACACTCAGAGGCAGGCAGTGGGGGATTGGCAAAGACATACAGCAATGGACTCAGGGGGCAACCCTGTTTCACCCCTGCCTCAACTCTGAATGTGTCACCCTGCCAACCATTGACCAGAGGAAAGCTCTCAACCTCACAGTACAAAGTTCTCACCCAATCTATAAATTGTCCTGAAATACCGTACCTTGATAAAGTGACCCATAGATACTCATGATCGACTTTGTCAAAGGCCTTAGCCTGGTCCAGACTGACAACATATCTTCCACACCTTAGGAATTTACATCACTCGAACATCTCTCTCAGAGAGATGACGGCTCCAGAGATGTTCCGCCCATTGATCGTGCCAAACAGACTAATCTAGAGAACAGAATTTTTGCCAGAATCTTCCTATCGACATTCAAGAGGGCAATCGGCTTCCAGTTCTTGATGTCCCTAGGCTCTTTACCTTTGGACAGCAGAATCAGCGAGGACACACTCATGGATGGAAGCATCGGGTGATTTTGTAGACAATATCTGTATACATCCGCAAAGATTGGAGCCAAGAGGTCTCTAAATGCTTTATAAAATTCTGCTGTTAACCCATCTGGACCTGGTGCCTTCTTCAGAGATCAATGGCCTCTTCTCCTTTGACAGCAGAGTTAATGGTGGCGTAGGTTAAAAAGTCCAAAGGAGAAAAGTCCAAATCATTAGTGTCAGGTCTTGTAGTTGCCTCCAAGAATGGGGCCACTTTCTCTCTATCCAAAGCCTTCTTCTGAAACAAGTCAGCATAGTAGGATCTCACGACCCCCAGGATACCCGAGACTCTTGTAAAACACCCTGAAAGTCAGTGAGACTGGTGACCAGCTTCTTGGCCACATGGTGCCTTGCAATTTTTAAAGGGACCAGGGCCCATAATCCCGCTTAAGAACAAGGGAGGTGTATCTTTTGTACTGATACTGCCTTATCTCAGATTTCAGCCGGTATATCTCTTGTTGATCCTCACCCGCCTAATAGAGTGACTCCAATTCTTTAAGCAGCCTGAGATACTGACTATACCTACTCTGCCCCTTTGTAACTGACAGACTCTTTAAGAGGGATCTGATATCATCCATGACATCCTCCCACCAGTCTGACAGAGTCTCATAGAAGTCCACTATTTCTAGTTCACTCTCTAGAAGGAAGCAAACACAATCCTGGAAATGAGGGTCTTCTAGTAGAGTGGAGATAAGCCTCCACAACCATTTACCTGCATCTGGCCATTTACTGGCACGCAGAGAAAAAAAAAACAAGGCCAGATGATCTGAATAAGGGACCACTTTCTCATTGATTTGGATTAAATTGACCACAGCAGCCGGTTTATTAACAAAATTACACATAAATATATAACAACCAATACAAATATAATAGAAATCTGTAACCGGTATATAAATATATACACTCACCGGCCACTTTATTAGGTACACCTGTCCAACTGCTCGTTAACACTTAATTTCTAATCAGCCAAATCACATGGCGGCAACTCAGTGCATTTAGGCATGTAGACATGGTCAAGACAATCTCCTGCAGTTCAGACTGAGCATCAGTATGGGGAAGAAAGGTGATTTGAGTGCCTTTGAACGTGGCATGGTTGTTGCTGCCAGATGGGCTGGTCTGAGTATTTCAGAAACTGCTGATCTCCTGGGATTTTCACGCACAACCATCTCTAGGGTTTACAGAGAATGGTCCGAAAAAGAAAAAACATCCAGTGAGTGGCAGTCCTGTGGGCGGAAATGCCTTGTTGATGCCAGAGGTCAAAGGAGAATGGGCAGACTGGTTCGAGCTGATAGAAAGGCAACAGTGACTCAAATAGCACCCGTTACAACCCAAGGTAGGCGAAGAGCATCTCTGTAAACCCTGAGTCGTGAACTGGTTGACAGCTTCTGGCACATGGTGCTTGCAATTTAAGGACCAGGGCCAAATCCCTTAAGATACAGGGAGGTGTATCTTTTGTATGATACTGGCTATCTCAAGTTTCAGCCGGATAGTCTCTTGTTGATCTCAGCCTAATAGAGTGACTCCAATTACTTTAGCACCTGAGTACTGACTATACCTACTCTGCCTTTGTAACTGACAGACTCTTTAAGAGGATTGATTAGTCATGAATTCTGCCACGTCTGACAGAGTCTCATAAAGCCACTATTTCTAGTTCCTCTCTAGAAGGAAGCAACCAATCTGGAAATGAGGGTCTTGTAGTAGAGTGGAGATAGCTCAAACCATTTACCTGCTTGGCCACTTTACTGGCACGCAGAGACAAAAAACAAGGCCAAGAGATCTGAATAGGACACTTTCTCATTGATTTGAATTAAATTGACCACAGCAGCGTTTATTACAAAATTAAGCTAAAATATTACACAACCAATACAAATATAATAGATCTGTAACTGGTATATAAATATATATATATATGTAAATATATACAACTACATACAAAATATATATCTCTACTCGTGCCTCTCCATATACAAATATATGTCTATATACAAACACATAAATAACCAAAGAACTTTTTCAACCAACCACTACCAGATGTGGGGCCGAGGTCCTTGGAGCCCAAACCAACCCGATGACCAAGTCCCCGAAGGGACAAACCACCATTGCCCCAGTCGTACTTCTCTGACTCAGGGGCTCAAAAATAATAGTCTATGGCTCCTCCATTTTGCTCTCTAGCGATAACACCCCGAAAGAGCCCACCTTCGCGGGGCCAAACTTGAGTTACCCTCATCCTGCCGGGGCCTCCTTTTCTTGAGAGGATCATTCTCCGGGTCCCCATCATACTCCTTATATGCTTCAGTTCCCCCTCTAGCTCTTTCTCAGCTTCCTCATCAGATAGGACACTGAATCTGTTGGATAACACCATCGTGCCAACCACCAGTGTTCACCTTCTTCCCACCAGATTTCTGTACAAGAGTCCATCCTTACTCAGGTATTCGGCTGAATTTGTCTTTTTTCCTCTTACTTTTGGTGCTGTCTTTCTCCCCGATGATAGATGATGGGCCTGGAGTAGAGGTGCTAACTGGGTGCTGTATATCCTGCCCTACAACCTCCATGCTCCCCTCTATGATCGTTGCCTGCGGTTGGTCTGGCTGGGGTTCTGGCTGGGTCAGTACAGACCCTGATATCAAAGCCACCTCCTCCAGGTCATCTGCCCCCCTCCAGTAAGCCCTCATCAGGGGAATCCCTGCAGATGTTATGCCAGGCTACCGGACAGTCCCTATTGGGGTGACCAATCTCACCACAAAGATTGCACCTGACATTCTGGCATGTGGCGCTTACATGACCGACCTCCTTGCACAAGCTGCACTTAACCCAAAAGGCAGACGCTCGCCATGTGACCAGCCTTCCCACATTTGAAGCATTTGCATGGCTGACCGGCTTAGAAGCCCACACCCCTCTCCTGGCCGATGAAGAAGTAGTTTGGCAGATGGTAGGTAACATTTTGGTGCTGACACAGTTTTACCAGGGCCTTCCACCCTCCAGTCCAGACACAATCTTTATCCCTTGCCTTGGTCAGGTCAGAGAGAAGGTCACAATATTTCCTGAGCCAGAAGACAATTTCCTGATAGGGAACGGACTCCTTCCAGAAGATTATGGTGACATTAACTGTGTCTGTAGACATTGAAAAAAATTGTGGAAAATCCAGCAACTTGGAGATATACCCAAAATGTTGAAAATAGTATAAAAATAACAGCTTAATTAGAGATCCATTAAAATTTCAAATAAGTATAAGCATGACGGTAGGCAAACACACCGACGCGTTTCGAGATACAACGCTCTTCGTCTACACGTGACTTCCTTTATATCTCCTAAAATCACGTGATTAAAACTGCATACATAGAATAACTTTAAGACAAAAAAACTCAACTGTCTTGCTTATTTAAATATAACAGTAATTAGTAGTGAGATTGAGAAAGTAGCAGAGGTAATGTTAGTATTGGAACATTATATCTTGTCTCTTATTTAAACCTGATGGGAACCTAGTTCCCAGCCTGAAAATCCACCAGGCTTCTTGCATCAACAACTTATGCTGCATATTCCCTCCTCTTTCTGGTTTACTTACGATCTCAATCCCATTACACCTGAAGGACTCGAGACTGCCGGGGTGGTTCTCTGCAAAGTGTTTGGTTGCCATAGATACGTTCATTAACTCTGGTTTGTTGATATCTGAAAGGTGTCTACGTATGCGTGTCTTCAAGCTATTGGAGATATGTCCTACATATTGCACATGACATACTGCACAGGTAATTAAATAGATGGTATTACGTGTATTGCAGTTAATGTAGGAGCTAATTCTAACCTTTTCACCTGTCGCTGTTGCAGTAAACTATTTCATAGGTTGCATATTTATACATAGTTATACACCTACTATGACCGCATCTGTGTGATCCCTTCACTGAAAGCCAGGTATTTTTTCCTGCGTTTCACATTTGTCAAAAAAAGACTGGGAGATAGGAGATTGCCTAGTGTGGGGGCATTTCTTGGTACAAATTTCACATTGTCACTAATGATTTCTCTCATGTTTTGTTGTATAGAGAGCAATGGAAGATTCTTTTTGATAATTTGTACTATTTGGTGATATTGTGGACTAAATGAAGTAGAAAAGACTACATTGTTCTTATTAACAGTCGTTTCTTTATACTTCGGTTGTAATAGTCTCTCTCTGGGAATCTGCGATACCTTCAAGAAAGCATTATTTACATTTTTTTTCTGCATAGCCTCTAGACCTCATCCCGTCAAGTGGTTTTTTTGAATGTTCTAAAAAAATACCCTCTGTAGAAGAGTTTCTTTTTAGACGTGTGAGTTCTCCGAACTGAATATTTTTAATTACATGTCTTGGATGCAGGGAAGTAGCTGTTAGTATGGAATTTCTTGCTGTACTTTTTCTAAAAGGAGAAACCACGACACCCTCTCCTACAATACCAGTTAAACATACATCCAAAAAAGTAATGGTATTGGGGTGCCAATGCCATGTGAATTTTAAATTAAAATCATTATGATTCAAAATTCTGCAAAAGAAAAAGCCGACTGACCGTCTCCCTCCCACACCAGGAGGAGGTCATCAATATATCTCCCATACCACCTGATGTGGGAGGAGAAGGGGCAGTCGGAAGACAGCAAAAAAGTTTCTTCCCAAAAACACATGTAAATATTGGCAAGGGACGGAGAGCATCTAGCCCCATGGACGCTCCCTGTTTCTGCATGTAAAATCTACCGTCAAATGAAAAGTAGCTGTTGGATAATAAGAACTCCACACACAGAACAATATATTCATTAGTAACTGGAGAGTACTTGCTATGCTTCCTCCGATAACATTGCAAGACTGATAACAAATTACTGTGCGATATGGAGGGATATAATCCCACCACATCGCATGAGAGCCAGGATAATCCATCTTGCCAGGGGACTTGAGCCATAACAGACACTAAACTCTTAATGTCTTTAATGTAGCCTGGGATTGCTAGAACCATAGGCTGTAATAACATGTCTATCCACTCTCCCAGGCTTTCAAAAAGTGATCCTATGCCACTGACAATGGGTCTGAGGGGAGGGGGAAAGGTTTCTTTGTGAATCTTTGGAAAAGAATATAATATGGGCACTGAGGGATGTTGGACAAATAGCTTATCTGCCAACTTTTCTGTTATAGCCCCCATATATATCCCCTTATCTAGCAATTTCCTAAGGTTATTCTGTATTGCAATTGTAGGGTTATCTAAAATTTCAGTATACGTTGTAGTATCTTTAAGCATATTCTCATTCAACAATTTATATAACCCTGCATTAATAAGAACAACCCTCTTCCTTTATCCGCCTGTCTCACTAAAAGATCTTTATTATCTTGTAATTGTTTCAATGCTTTATGCTCTTGTGAGAAAATATTGGAATAGCTATACCCCTTTTTCTCTATTTTTTTTCAATAATTGTGAGAGATCCTTTTCTACACTTTCCTGAAAAAAAGTCCAATCCAATGGGTCTAGATTGAATAGGGTAGAATGTCTCATTCTTTTTTTTTTTGAAAATCGGGCATGGTTCCAATTCAAATGTCGCAGATTCACTTTGAAGTTGTCTCAGGTGAGTAATATTACATGTTTCTTGGTAGTCCATATAATGATCGAATAGTTCTAGATTTGAGTTATCAGTCCTGTCCAATTGTAATGGTTCCACAGGGTCAGTGATATTGGAAAAGTGATTTTTAATAGTTAGCAGACGAGCAAATTTATTTACGTCTAATAGGGTACGGAATAAATCAAAATTTGTTGTGGGGATAAATCCTAGACCTTTTGAGAGGAGAGAGATCTGTGTGTCAGAAACGATGTCACTTGAGAGATTGATCACAGGAGTCTCTGTTATTTCAGTCTCTGTAACATTCTCGCTTTTGTGTTTTTGTTTCCTCCCGCCTGTACGTCTGCGTTTTTTTGCAACATTGTTGTCATTCCGTTTTCTATAGTATCTTTTGCTTCTGTTGCTACTTGTTTCACTGACTTCTGAAATATCCGAGGTATCATCCGATGTTGGGGGATTAATAGAATCTTCCATATTGTTTAAGTCCGCAAAGGAGACACGGTTCACCCTCCTTCGTGATCTATTGCGGGGGGTATAATCATGCTGTCTCAGAATTGAGTTGGTACGTCTTTCCAAATACCAGCTGTATACTACATTATTCTCGTAATCTTGGGTGTCTCTTTTAAACTTGCGGTTCTTGTGTTGCATAATGATATTTTCAAGTTTCTCCAGATTTTTGTTGATGTTTTCATCCAAATTTTTAAAATTATGCAGGGATTTCATGGGTTCAACTGCAGTTTTTATTGCCGAGATCTCTGAATTCAACTCCACTAGTTTTTTCTCTTGGGCTTTGATTAATAATTGCATTAATCTGAGTGAGCATTCACTGAGAATGTTATGCCATTCAGTTTCGAATTCATCTCCGTATTCAGCAGTGCAGTGTTTCTTCATTCTAAGTCCCCTTAGGATCATGTTTCTTTCAACATATGTCTGGAGCATAGTTTGCTCCCACAACAATTTTAACTCCTTTTGTGCCAATTTATCCAGCTTGTGCATAAGATCTTTTAATGAAAATTGAAGGTTATGCACACCATAAGATTAATCTAGGGAGTGGGTGCTATTCGTGGAAATATACATATATAGTCAATTAGAAACCACGGCACACCAAATAGATGCAAATTAAACAGGAATTTTTATTCACACTGAGCAGAAAAACGTATTAAAAAATTATCCAAAATATTGTGGACATACTCAACAAGTGCTCATATATACAAATGGCAGTAATAAGCCAGAGAGATTGTGGATGTTAAAATGGACGACGTTTCGGCGAATGCCTTTATTAAGAAACATCCAATTTAGGAGATAAGATCTTATATTGTATATATAGAATAGATGAATCCCTCTTGCACCACGGACGTCTCGTCCACATGCCCCCGTTGCAAAAGCCAGCATTCTACCACTGTGGATCTATCATCCTCTGTGGAGGCTCTCTTCTACACTGGTCCATACTGGATTTTTATCTATTTACAGTTATTTATACACTATAAGATCTTATTTTCCTAATTGGATGTTTCTTTAATAAAAGGCATTCGCCCAACGTCGTCCATTTTAACATCCACAATCTCTCTGGCTTATTACTGCCATTTGTTTTATATGGCACTTTTTGAGTATGTCCACAATATTTTTGGGTAATTTTTTAATACGTTTTCTGCTCAGTGTGAATAAAAATTCCTGTTTAATTTGCATCTATTTGGTGTGCCGTGGTTTCTAGTGTTGAGCGATTTTTATCGACAAAGTTGAAATCGGCAAGGTTTTTATGGTGATCGAAATTTCCAGATCATTGCGATAATTAAGGTTAAAATCTGTGCATATCTATTAAGATCGCGCCTTTTTCGGCGCTTCCCTTTAATTTTGGCGGCCAGCAAATGAGATTACAGAATAGGGGGGGTGAGATGTGGTGCGAGTATGACTGGGAGTGTATGGTTGCGATTGGCGGGAAAAAATCCATGACCTCTTTTTTACATAAAACGGGTTTTCCCTGTTTCCCCTCGGTGTCTCTCAGCGTTCTTTAGGGTGGGGACTGCGTCTCTGTGGCCAAACAGCTCAGCGAAATTAGTTATTTCTGCACAGAAAAACCTCTACTTTAGTGTGATCCTTCCAAAATTTTGTTAGTTAGAGATTTGAAGATTTTATGTAGTTTGCTAGGATTTTAAAAAGGGGATTACCCCTGTAAATTTACGGGGGTGGGCGGGGGGGCCCCGCGGAGGAAAACAGACAAGCTTATCTATTTAAGAAACCCGGATAAAAAGTTCCCAAGATTAGTGTAGACATTGTAGTGGAATATCTTTTTATTAACATTTGCTATTGAAATATTTCCTGGTATTGGGAGCCCGAACGTTATTGGATAAAAATATTTCGTAACTGAGGTTCTTTGTTAGCTGCAAAATAAATTTTTTTTATAGTATACATTTCGATAGGTGTTCAATTTTACCATTACACCCGTGACTGTTGATATATCCCCCCTTGCCTTAAATTTTCAAACCCGCAATTTGTAGTCAGACAGGTTGTTTGTTGCCAAAATACCGTGTATCGTACGAAAACATCACTGTTACGTGTTTTTGACTTTTGCGCACCCAGCCTGTTCATTGGACGCAGCATCTTATGTAAATCTTAAAACAGCAATTCTTATATTCACCACAGGTGAATTGAAAGGTGCAAAAAAAATACGTTTTTATTTATATCAAAACATAACAGATACGGTGTGATTTTTTGGGACTTTTGCCAGTCCAGATTTGTTGATAGAAACCTTGCAGTTAAATTTGAATCCAGCACATTTTGTTTTGATTAGAGGGATTTGAGAATGCGTGATTTGCCGTCTTTTAATAAGAGACTTTCCTTAACTATTTCCATAATCTCAAATTTTTATATTTCTGAACATGGAAGCGAAATGCAGGTGGTAAGAGAGCAAAGAGAGGGAAGCACATGGAGGTGAGGTACGAGAGAAGGTGCCTCCTTCCAGTGCTTCTCTTAGCGACAACACGCATGGCCAGCGGATCGTCAGTTGCAGGACCGTCAGGTCTGTCATCGATGGGTCAGGGCCCTGTGAATCTAAGTATCGAATCACTCGCCAATCTGTCCTTCAGTGGTGAACGCAACTGCATCCTAGCAGTTCTTACCTCCTCCTCCTCGCAGTCTCGGCCACAAATGTCGTCATCAGCATCTTCGATCCGTCCACATGAAGCAGCCAAATGTCAACTCGTGTACCCACCCACTGTGGATAATCATTGTCTGTAGACCTCTTTGATGACAAAATGCGGTTGGGTCAGAAGGCATGTTAAACATGATCAAGAGGATGATTGTCTGCTCTGACGCCAGTTACTGATGCTCAATCAGAGGAGGTGAAGGAATAGCCGGTCAATCGGCAAAAATCCGGGCGTCGGCAACGCCTTGCAGTGCCCCTTGCTTGTAGCCCGCAGCTTTGGATGCAGAAAGTCAGGAGACCAAGTCACCTGTATTGATGATGATGATGATGACGGGACATTGCGGATTCATCCTGGTCTTTTCCGCAGAATATGCTTGCGAGGCGCTTCAACAGTGGACTGAGGAGGAAGCGATGGGTCGGTAGTGTCAATACGGGTCCCGCCACAAAAAGGGAGAGGGCGGTCGCAGAAGTCCGCCTGATATGTTTCCGCCCAACACGGTCAGCGCAACCCTCTCTCGCTTATCGCCGTCAAAAAGGTCCCTGGACCATCTCAAGCTGGGCACTTTCTTTGGAGCATGCCTCAGATTCACCAGCTGAATGTTCCTTATGCCGCCTTTGCCGTCAACGCATAAGAGAGGCAAGAACATTAAGTTGGTTAAACCACCAACATGTCTAGTCACATGCAGCTCGAATGCTTGAGTTGAAATGGAGGGTACAATTGGCCAAATAAATGGCCTGACCGACGCCGGGCCATCCAACACTTGTAACACCCTCTGTCTCAGCATCCTCCTACTCCGCCACCACCAGGTTCCTCAGCTGCCCATGTCTCTCAGAGTCATGATCAGGGATCAGCCTCCGCCTTCTGCCTCCACGTCGCCGAGTACCTCCAGCACCACAGAGGACCACATCATACCCTTTCCTTCGCCAGGTTGACGACCTGCACTGCCTGTACAGCGGCCAGTCTAGCAGCCAGCCTTCTGTCTTCCAGGTTTCGGGAGCAGAAGAAACCACTTTAAACCTAAACCATCCCAAAGCAAAAGCCTGAATGTCGGCATTGCCTGCTTTTGGCCCTTGGAAATGTTGCCTTTCCGTTGGTGGACACAAGATGGGTTTCTGCCACGTCAGGCTCGCTTGCACTCAATCCAGATGCCGAGCAGGCATTTTTCTTGCCAGAAAGCTGTCCCTGCTCTGGCCAGCCACGTGTCATCTAAAATTTCAAGCGCGTTGTCTGCATCTGTGTCCGGAAAAGTCCATCTCACACGACACATGGGACTAGTAGCACGGCCAAGGCCGCTAGATCTCTGTGACAGCTCACTGGGTGAGCTGGGTGGATGTCTCTGGGGGTGACGGTGGCTCTCAGGCTCGGCGCACGCTCTTCAAAACCAGCAGGATGGTGCTGGGCTCTTTCCCCCAAAGGTCCTCTGGTGCATCACGTGCACAGTGACACAGGCCGTGTTGGAATTTAATCTGCCTTGGAGACCGTACACACTCAGGGTCAGGAGTGTGGACGGCTCCTAAGCCCAACGAGGACGAGCGTGGCTGGGTGATCAAAACCTTGTGCCAGGCAAGGTGGTGTGCGATAATGGGCGAAATCTGCTGGCCGCCTTAAGATCGGTAGGCTGGTGCACATACCTTGCCTTGGCACATGTCATGAAACCTTGTGGTCAGAAATTTCTAAAGAGCTAACCCGGTCTGGACTGCCTGCTGAAGAAGGCTCGAGGTCTGAGTTCGCACTTCCGCGTTCGCACCCCTGCCTTCGTCCCGCCTGGCTGCGTTGCGCGTCAGCTCGGCCTCCGTCATCCGTCTCATTGTTGAGTGGAAAAACACGCTGGAATACCACCTCCCATGCTCTAGGGATTCTGGGCAGCAGCGCAAATGCCATTACGCAGTACGACGTGACACATGGCCTGACATGCAGCGGGAACGGACCCGGTGGTGTTGAAACCCAGCCGAGGAGTGGAGGCAGGTGAAATGAGCTATGCACCATCATTGCCAGTTTTGAAGAAGCCACCAAAAATGGTCAGTGCGGGGACATGCCCTGTCAGCCATGAGCATTGTGGTGATCTTAGTTCTGGAAACGATCGTTGGACACTCTGAAACAAAAGGTCCGCCTGCGACTGAGGAGGAGACGGGACACTGATGCGGACACGGGAGCCTTTTTCTCCGTCAAATCCACAACGGCCCGACAGTTTCACAATTTCATCGGTCTTCATTAGGCAGTGGGGTTCGGGGTCCAGAGCTAGTGCAGTGTGGCGCATCAGCTCTCAGGGTGCATCATCTCAGGCAAGGTCAGGGCTGTGTGAAGCTGTGCCGGAGGCAGCCAGAGGAGGAGAGGAGGTATTCCTAGCACCGATGTTACCGACGTCCTGCTTTGGAAAGAGGTTGGCCGCAAATTTGAGGCGGTAGGAGGAAGAGGAGGAAGATCTGTTTGCTAGGCCCTCGACCCAGAGGCTTGGGAAATAAGCTCCATCTATTCACTGAGTGCTTGGATTGCTCCTTTTCCTCCAAAATGATCCTCGCTTTAGGCATCAAAATGAAACAACAGTTACTGGGTGGCCTACATCCTGGATACCAGGTACACAAAACAAAAATCAGCACACTTTCCTTCCACCCACCCAAATAGAGAGTAAAAGCAGGAAATGGAGACCTTGCTGATTGATCAACTAGAGGACATCTGTTGCGTCTGCTTCACGTTCCCCAAATGTCACGGTGGAACCAACTCAGCGACGTGACAGCAGTAGAGTGCCAAGTAGCGTAGCGGCAGCAGCAGGCAAGGTGGAGAAAGCCTAATGGGTGACTATGGCATCTTTGTTTACACCTCACCAACGCATGCAATGCAGGGCACACATTCAACAACACAGAGATCAGCTTAAGATCAGGTGCACGACTTTCTGCGTCTCAACCACCGATGTTTTTGCATGTGTTCCCAGAACCAATAGACTTCTGGGTATCAAAATTGACGAATGGTCCGAGCTGGCTCGTCAGCCATAGAGGTGTTGTCCTGAACAGGCAGCCAGCGTTCATATCTGAGCGGACCTTCAGCACAAGCTGGTGGTGTCATTACAGACAAACGCAATCGGACCTTTTCCACAGTTAATGTGGATCGTTGGACTTTCTTCAAGATGAATACTGGCATGGATCTTGTGATGTTGTGGACCCAATTGGCGGGGTCACTGGGTTAGTTGCCAGGGTTTTTCTAATTAGAAATTCCTTTTCAAACAGGAATTGGTCCCTTGAAATCATTTTTTCTTATAATGATCAATTTCTTAACTGGCAATTTTTATCTACTTCTTTTACAGTCTCCTCACAGCAAAACCAGCAAAATGAACTGTTGGGAAAATAGACAGCAAGGTTTCATGACAAACGTATTCCATTTATCACTTTATCTTAAGAAGTTTTTCGCATTGTAATGTTTTGGGTCATGTTGGCTGTGAGATACAGCAATAATCATGGTCCTTTGGACAGAAATGTGACTTCTAAGTGGCATTTTCTCCCTCACAATTTTTAATAGTGCTGAGAAGTCATTTTTATAAATTTTTTGGGGTTAATGTTGCTGTGACGTTACAGCTATAATTATGCGTCCTTTAGGAACAGAAATGTAGCTTCTAGTGGCATTTTTTATTCTCACTCACATTTTTTAATAGTGGCTGAGAGTCATCATTTATTATTTTTTGGGGTCATGTGCGTGAGATACTGCTATAATCATGGTCCTTTGAACAGAAAATGTACTTCTAAGTGGCATTTCTCCCCTCACAATTTTTAAAACAGTGCTGAGAAGTCTTTTTTATAATTTTTTGGGGGCGTCATGCTGCTTTGAAATGCAGCAATAATACCGTCATATGATAAAAAAATAGTTTCTAAACAGTCATTTGTTCTTCACGATTGACCAAGGTGGATCCAGGGTCATGCTATATTTTTGGGGCATTTTGCTGTGACATGCAGCTATATACAGGTCCTATTCTAAAAATGTTGTTTCTACGAATTTGTTCTTCACAATTGTCAAGAGTGGCAAGGGTGATGGTTGCTGTCAGATACAGGAATAGGTAGGACACCTGTTAAATGGACACATATTGCAAAATGACTTGTTTTTGCAGATCTTTAACTAGCTATCAATCGCTGTATTGAGACAACCCTTTAATACAATGAAAAAAAGAGAAACAAAGACAATGGTGGGATTCCATCAATATTTTAAAATGTGTTTTCTAGAATTAAAGTACTTAAACTTGCATGTTACAAAAGAGCTGTTAAAAAATTCCTCTGAATTGTACAAGGGTAGGTAAAGGAAAAACTTGACAGATGTAGGTTATTCAGGGATATGGAGTATTGGGCACGACAGAAGAACTAAAGTACAGAGAACCAATTCCTCCAGCACGGTTGAGTAAAATGAGAAAAAGAATGCAGATAATGGGACACCTGGTGTTACAGGAAGCCATTAACCCCAGTATTTCAAAGTGGAAGCTCAATTGGTCCACACTTCATACGGTGGGGCAAGCGCTACCAAGGTATTGACTGTGTACAGAGGAAGGCTGGAGTTGTCTACACTTCCGCTTCCGGACTCTGCTTCTGCACGACAGTTTTCGTTGCTGCGTCATCAGGGCCATTTTAACCTGCGTGTTAAATAGATGACGGACGCCAGCTGGGCTTGCACCGCACCCACTGGTAACTCGGCCTGGTCATGCATGTGGCCAGGGACAAGGTATCGTCATGTCACGTAACTAAAATGGTGGTTGAATAGACTCCTTTTTCCGGCACTTTTTAATGTGGAGTCATGCAGGTTTGGGCTCATGCTGTGAGCCAGACAGGTATAGTCAATGTCATAAGTGAAACTAAAAGGGTGGTGAAAGATACTTTTCCCGCACTTTTTAAAATGTGGGGGTCATGCAGTTTGGGGCTCATTGCTGTGGCCCAGGGACAGGTATATTCAATGTCCTGTTCAACTAAAATGGTGGTGTAAAGACTCCCTTTTTCCCGACTTTTTAAATGTGGGGGTCATGCAGGTTTGGGGTCAATGCTGCGTTCCCGGACAGGGATATTCAATGTCCAGTTCAGAAGTTAACAATGATGGTTCAAATCATACTGCCTCTGGCAACTTTTTAATTTATGGGTGATTTGCAGGGTTTAAGGGTCAGGCTGTGGTACAAGACAGGGGATAGTAAATGGTCTTGTGAAATTTTTCTGTGACTTTTATAACCTAAGTGTGTGCCTAAGATGTAGCACGTATCCATTGACTGTTGTGGATGTTAATTTCAGCTTCTCCAGCCTGTTTGGGTGTAATAATGAATGTGTTGTTCGCTCTCCATTGACTGTCCAAATGGTCATGCGCATAATCGATGATTCCTATCGAAAAACACTTATCGATAATCGCCGGTCTATCGATCGATCTCGTTAGCCAAGCAATCGTCAAACACTAGTGGTTTCTAATTGACTAAGATCTTTTAACACCTCAATTCCTGGATCTCCTCCAGCAGCATTGGAGGGCATGAAGATCTGTGCAGCCTTTTGCCATCTGGCAGTGACCGAAGCTGAGTCCATTGCGGTACATGGACATTAACTGTGTCTGGCTTAGATATGGGAATAAAACTAAACTTGTTCCACCCCTCAGTATCTCTGAACATGGCAAAGTTAGCCCAGAATCAGTTCAGGTCCAATATAAGTTTAAAGCTGACATTATAGCCTTTATCAGGAAGGTTGATCACTGCCGGGATGTTAGGCGGCAGGAAGCCCATCTTGCTACACAGAAGCTCTCTGACTACAAACCTTCTGTCAGGCAGATCTTTCTTGCCCCCTTTAAGTCTAAATCTGACCATGTTCCTCCTCTTGAAAGCCTGGTCTGTATAATGTGGGGTAAAACATGGAGATCCACGGCTCCAGGCATTCCCAGTAGGGCCATAGCTAGGGCCACTTTCCTGGTGTAATGGTGGACATGGCATGGGCTGCTGATGGCATGTACTATGAGGCTCTGTGACTAAAGGGTGGATGTCCTGGGGATTGGACTGTATGGCCCCCTCCTCAACATCCACCTCTATGTTCTCTGCATCACCAGCCTCTAGAGACTGGACCATAACTGGGCCTGACTCCAGAGATGGTTCTAGATCCCACATAGACTGGGAAGCACTTTCCCCTGCTGGAGCACCAGTGACATAATCAGAAACAAACATGTTAGCAGAGTCACCAGCAGTATTATCCTGCACAGCAGAGCTAGGATCGTCCAACATAGCAGGGCTGGGATTACCTTGCACATCAGAGATCTGATTGTCTTGCTCAGGTAACACCTGTAAATATTGCTCTGCTACCACATCTTCAGTAACCAGTCCACAGTGCGCTTGTTGCTGGGACTTGTAGTGACTGCACAACATGCACACCATTACCTTCAGGAAGGAGTCCAAGGTCTTGTTTCTGGGTGCTGCTTCCTGGGCCTTGTGGTGCAGGTGGGAATCCCTGGTCTTTTTGCTGGTCAGCTGTTGCTGCAGATCTTGGTTGCTGCTGGACACTTTTCCGATACAGATTTCCCTCCTCAAAAGGGAAGCTTGCTGGTTGCAGTATTGGCCTTGCATGGGACTGCTGGGTGTTGCTTGTGGAGGCTTTGGATGACTGGGGACCTGTGCTCTGGCTTTCAAACCTGCCCTGGTTCCTGTAGCTTTCTCCCACAGCTCCCAGTGGGGTAGTATTATAGTAGTTATATTCTTGTACATAGGGGAGCAGTATTATAGTAGTTATATTCTTGTACATAGGGGACAGTATTATAGTATTTATATTGTTTGCCCAAGAATCAACTCCATTGGAGGGCCCCAAGAATCAACTCCACTAGTAGGCCCCTAGAATCAACTCCACTGGAATCAGCTTCACAGGTGGACCTCAGGCATTTCCATCTGACACTGCAGAGGACAGAAGGTCATCTCTGACATGGAGGCATTGAGAAAAAGTATCATTTTGAAGAGCTATAATGCTTCAATAAAGTTGCCAAAAATGTAATTTTTATTTTTCGTGCCTAGTATATATGAGTTTCAAATGGTATTGAATAAAAATATATTTTATGACCACAAGTTTTTTTCTATTTTTCTTAAAACAGATCAGTCACTACTCAACAAGTCATCTTCTGAGTGACCGCAAAAAGTTTCCTTCTTTCTTCAGGACCGTTCCAAGTGATGCCTTCCAATCTCTAGGCCTAGCCAAACTGGTTCTACATTTCGGTTGGACTTGGGTTGGGCTTCTGGCTATGGATAACGATTATGGTCAACAAGGGATTCAGATGGTCAAACAGGAGGTGATCAAAGGTGGAGCATGTGTGGCTTTTACTGAGAACATTATGATGAATCTACCAGATCGCAACGCTCCTCACATCGTGAAGGTGATGCTGGAGTCTTCTGTCAACGTAATTGTCATCTTCTCCACAGATGTTGATCTTGTTCCAGTTTTAGAAGAAATGCTGAGACAGAACATCACAAACAGAACCTTTGTGGCAAGTGAAGCTTGGTCCACCTCCAGCCTTAACTCCATCGGAAGATTTTCGAGGCTTCTAGCTGGCACCATTGGCCTTGCCTTCTATAGCGGTAGCATTCCAGGACTAGATAGATTCCTCAAAGCGGTGAACCCTGACTCATCACTAGAGAATATCTGGATAAAGATATTTTGGGAACAAGCTTTTAATTGCAAGTTTCCCCTTAAAACCATCTCAACAAAAGCCTTGAATGAATGTACGGGGCAAGAGAACCTGGAAAACATCAAGAGCAGTTATACCGATGTCTCAAACCTAAGAACTACATACAATGTGTATATGGCGGTCCATGTTGTGGTCAAGGCATTGGAAGATCTGAACAACTGTAGACTGGCCAAAGATCCGTGGTCACAATACAATTGTGCAGACATTGTTCGATTTCATCCATGGCAGGTAATTCTCTTATCTTACATATTGTGTCTCCAAGCACTATCAGACCTTCCACGCTGGTGGGACTTAAAGGGATTTTCTCACTACAATGATAAGCTTTTAAAATGTAAGAAAAAATAACTTAAAACTGTTACCAAATACATTGCTTTTGCTTTGTTCAGGAGATGGAGGATATTCTGTCTACGACTGATTCACACAAGTTTCTCTAAGTTACCAACCCCTTCCCTCTGCTCTGATTACTCTAAGCTTCAATTTAACCATGGAGAGTCATGGTTGCACTTTAAATCTATTTCATTACTTTATTTTAATTCATCTAAATTAATGGCAAGTTTCCAACCTTTATTACTGTTACAGTGACATGACTGCAGTTTATTTATAATCTATAGTGCACAGAGCTGTAGAATCTAAATAGGAAGCGTGAATCTTAAGCTGTAGAACCACCCACAGCATGAACAGGAAGTGGGAGTCTGAATCTGTAGAACCACCCACAGCTTGAACAGGAAGTGGGGGTGTGAAGCTGTAGAACCACCCACAGCTTGAACAGGAAGTGGTAACCTGGAGCTGTAGAACCGCCCACAGCCTGAACAGGAGATGTTTCAGAAGCTGACTGCAGCTCACCTACCGTACAATGTGCCATTGATAATACTGCGCT
Source organism: Phyllomedusa bahiana (assembly GCA_025379985.1). Taxonomy (NCBI): domain Eukaryota; kingdom Metazoa; phylum Chordata; class Amphibia; order Anura; family Hylidae; genus Phyllomedusa; species Phyllomedusa bahiana. The sequence goes on along the minus strand of JAODAL010008784.1, from coordinate 68,931 downwards.
TCTTGTGTGGCTAACTTTGCACCCACTAAAGCTGCACCCTTGATAATTCTGAAGTTGCAGTAGATACATCTCCCTACAATGTATACAGATGTAGCAAAACTAAACTTGGGAGATAATGCACCACAGCTTCACGGTACAAGATGTTATGCAAACTTTTTCAATTATTTTCAATGGCTTTTGTCTAGGGATAAGAGCAGAAAGCCATCAATTTAAACTCTGCTACATCTGTACAGTATATTTAATCATTTTCTCAGATAATCGTTAAGGCTATAAACACCGAGCTATGGCACAGCCGCCATATGGTTGGTAGGTCTGCTTCTGAGGCATCTGCCAATGGTTACATGAGCTGGCTGACTTATCGTACGACCATTGATGGACCCATCAGAGACAGGACTATCTGCTTCACTGCATCTGCACCACGCTCGTGATACACAGTGAATTCCGACATTACCCCAAGTCTTATTTTTTTTCTGTACCTTGAAGCTTCTCTACTATATGAAGAAAGTGAGGGTGAAACTAAGTGGCGGAAGAGAACTTACATTCGATGAGAATGGAGACCCTCCTGCTGTCTATGACATTGTGAACTGGCACCTGAGCCCAGAAGGGGCCATACAACAGGTCAAGGTCGGCAGCTACGACACCGCAGCATCCACCGGTCAGTTCTTTACCATAAACACAAGTTTGTTGATGTGGACGACTGAGGATCATCAGGTAAGACCAGCCTGGTCACAAGTAGATAATACAGAATCTAATCTATTTAACCATCTCATAGTTATCTACTAGCATCTATTTATTGACCACATATCTCTCTTACTCTATCAATAGATGTCATATCTACTAGTATCTCTTTATATATGTCATATCTATCTATTGCTTATCTATCTATCTATCTTTTTTATTTGACAGGTCCCATTATCAGTATGTAGTCAGAGCTGTCCTTTGGGGTTCTGGAAAGCAGTTAGAAGAGGAGAACCTGTTTGCTGCTTTGAATGTGTCCCTTGTCCTCAGGGAGAGATAACTAATAAAACAGGTAAGTAACTTCCTGCTCCTCTATTCTCTCCAGTCATGGTGAGGTACAACCATTGCTGTTGCACTATGGATTCAAGTCTGTATCAAACGTGATCTGGATTAGCTCGACTTAAATAGAATTTTGGAAAAATCAACAAAATGAAATGCTAACTTTAGTCCTACATGACCCCAGGGCAACGCTGAGTGTGCGCGTCCTACCCTCGACCAATCCTTCCTTCCCTTCTTCCCCCCACAATTCTGCTTACTTCAGCCACCCCCAATAATGACACGAAATATTGATTTGGATTAAATTGGCCACAGCAGCCATTTTATTAACAAAATTACACAAATATATAACTACCAATATAAATATAATAGAAATCTGTAACCGGTATATAAAAAAAAAAATATATATATATATATATATATTATATATAATATAAAATATATATATAATATTATTTAAAATATATATATATATATTATATATATATATATATAATATATATTATAAAATATATATATTATATATGTAAATATATACAACCACATACAAAATATATATCTCTAATCGTGCCTCTCCATATACATATATCTATATACAAACACATAAATAACCAAAGAACTTTTTCAACCAACCGCCACCAGATATGGGGCCGAGGTCCTTGGAGCCCAAACTGACCCGGTGGCCAAGTCCCCGAAGGGAGGGAGGAAGGCGGGAGGGACTGCCTCTCACATGCTGCGCCGACTGCTCTTCCGGGCGGTAGTTAAGTACCGCCCCTCCCTGCGCCCGGACCTCCCCTGATCTGCCCCATCACTGTGGCGCGCTCCAGCCGCACCGAGCGTGCCGAGTCATGCCGCGCCTCCCCCAGGGGGTGGGTCCTGGTCCGGCGCGCTGTATTTTCAGGGGTTACTTACCTTTTAGCATTGCTTTGGTTCTCACACCTTTGTCGTTTCTGGTGTGATATCTCATGTCGGTTTCCCAAGGTTAGCGCTATGTTTTGTAAACAAGAAGTGATGTTAGATGTAATATCTGGCATCACATCTGACATCACTTTCAGTTTTCACGCCATAAAATTAACCTAGGGACACTGAAAAGAGACGTTAGATGGTCGCACCAGAGCTAATGCCTTGGCAGGAGTGACTAGAGGCTTTGAGCCACACTGGAAGGCAAATTAACCCCAAAACACCCTAACCAATCACTTAGGCTTTGTATTATGGTTAGCATTAGGGATAGTTATAGAGAAAAATGTAGGGTTCCGTACATTCCAAACTTGAATGTTTTCACAAATTTATTCGAACCAGCATGGAAAGGGCTTTATTAATGCAACATAGCCCCTAAAGACAGAATTTCAATCAACTTATTTTTCTAAACTGCACATTTCTCGAATTCACTGAAAATCTCCACCCTGATAACTTGGTTCTTCTTTCCTTGGAAAATATTAAACTGACCAACCAAAGTATCCAGTAAGTAAATCTGCAGACTAATGGAAAATAGAAACCTGGTTCAAATTATAGCTTTATTTATTCAAATTAAATGCCCACGTACAAAAATACCTTAATCTAGAATAGGGCACAGATGCAGGTATTTTGCCAGCCTTCTAAGTATACATTTTCCTCCTCCAGTATACATTCAAATTATACAAGGTACATGATACAATTATATTCATGCATGACAGATGTCAATAACAAGATAGTCATAAATGGCATATGTAGGAATAGATGCATATGACTCACGGTTTATAGATCCTCAAATACAGGTTCATCAGAAGTTGATTAGGGCTTCACAAATTAACATGTATAGAAACCAAAGGAGGATCTCCTTGAAAGGGATGGATAGAGACACTTCCCCTACAATAACCCTGATACAACCCTAGAAAAATTGGAACAATCGTACCGAAAAGGGTGGCCCCACTCAACGATGGCGGGCCCTGGCAAGTTACCTATTAGACCCTAATGAAACACATGGTTCCTGAAACACTTCCAACTACAATCACCCTGCTAAAACCCTACAAGAAGTGGAGCAATCACCACGAAAAGGGTGGTCCCATTCATGATGGCTGGCCACGGGAAAATAACTTTTTATGCCCTAAAGAAAAAAAATTTCTTATTATCTGTTAGGCTTTAATGAAAAAGTGTCCCAGGGAATAGATTCTAGAAGTCTCAAGGACAATGTTTTTCATCAGGGCCAGCCATCGTTGAGTGGGGTTATGCTTTTTAGGGCAATCGCTCCTCTTTCTATAGGGTCATAACAGGATGATTATAGTTAGTGTCCCTGAGACAATCCTTTTCATTAGGGCCTAATAGGTAATTTGCCAGGGCCAGCAATTGTTGAATGGGGCAACCCTTTTCAGTGAGATCGCTCCACTTTTTGTAGAGTCATATCAGAGTGATTGTAGTTGAAGTGTCCTAGGGACAATTATTTTTTTTATTAGGGCCTAATAATTTTCCAGGGCTTGCCATCGTTAATTTGGGCTACCCTTTTCCGGGAACATACCTTTAGGAGTTGTGCATCTTCATATGTCATGACTATACTATTGTCAACATGAGCTTATCCAATGAGATGCAAGCAGGTTATAGAACAGTTTATGTGGAACCACTCATAGTTGCTTATTTTGCAGATTCTGTCGATTGCATTAAGTGTCCACTCGAGCAGTGGCCAAATGTTGAAAAATCTAGATGTTTTGACAAGTCTATAGAATATCTCTCTTATGAAGATCCACTTGGAACATCCTTGACGGCCATCTGTGTCATATCTTCTCTTGTTCCCGATTTCATTTTGAGACTTTTTGTTCAACATAAATCCAGCCCAGTGGTTAAAGCCAACAACTACTCTCTGAGTTGTCTCCTCCTGATGTCCTTGTCCTTCTGTTTCCTCTGCTCCTTGGCTTTCATTGGTTACCCACAGCCTGAGAAGTGCTTGCTCCGTCAGGCTACATTTGGCATGGTCTTTGCTCTGTGCATTTCCTGTATTTTAGCCAAAACAGTGATGGTGGTTTTTGCATTTATGGCCACAAAACCAGGCAGCAATCTAAAGAAATGGGCAACACCTCAAACCTCCTACATAATAGTTGCCACTGGGTTCCTGTTACAGTTTGTCTTGTGCATCACCTGGTTGTCCCTTGCACCTCCATTCCCACAATACAGCATCCATACTCAGTCTACAGTCATTGTAATTGAGTGCAATGAGGGATCATCCATCGCCTTCTGGATCATGTTGGGTTACCTCTTTCTTCTGGCCACCATAAGTTTCATTGTGGCTTTCTTGGCTCGAAGACTTCCCGACAGCTTCAATGAAGCCCAGTACATCACATTCAGCAGGTTGGCCTTCCTCAGTGTCTGGATATCTTATATCCCAGCCTCCCTCAGTGCCCAGGGCAAGTACACTGTCGCCATGGAGATCTTTGCCATATTGGCATCTAGTTGGGCTCTGGTCATATGTATGTTTCTTCCTAAATGCTATGTAATATTGTTCAGACCAAGTTTGAACTCAAAAGTTCAGATCATGAGGAAAGACAGAGATTAAAGAGATTAAAACTTAAACAATAAATTTAAACACTTTTATTTTTTTTGTTGTTAAACATTACAATTTTCTGATACATTAAAAAATGTTTTAAAAAAAAGTCTGATATTTCAGATTGCCATTCGTCCTCCTTTGTTTATAAGGCTATGTTCACATGGCTTAACTGCGGGGCGTAATTACGCCCCGCAGTTACGCCGTGTGGCCGGGGGTGGGAGCGGGGGGCCGGCACCGCGCCGGCCCATAGAGAATCACTGCTAGCGGCGCGTATACGCCGCTAGAAAGTGACATGTGAATTATCTCCCCCCTCGGCGTATTCGCCGAGCAGGGAGAGGAGACGTAATCCATAGTTCTCTATGAGACGTGTGGATTACCGTAATGAATGGGCCGTTTTCAGCCCGTAATTTGCGCACTTCGGCGCGTAATTACGGACTGAAATTACGGCCCATTTTAAGCCGTGTGAACATAGCCTTAGATAAACAGGAGTAGTTACTGTGTTATGCCTGTCTTCTGTTGTCTGTTTGTTTGTAGTGGTTGCATCAGAACTGTTCAGGGCATGACGTAACAGCTGACCTGTCCTTGCAGCTGGAGCTTATTAGCTACTTCTAGTGTATATAAAGCTGTGCAAAAATATTTATGCGCTCAGCTCACCCCATGTAAAGATCACCTACGGAGTGCACGGAGAGGAAGAAGCCGCCTCTAAGCAATGCCCATGAAAGAGAGAGAGCGGATTTCCAGTAACCATCCGGGGTTTAGATGAACAGAGAATCCAAGACTTTATTTCACATAGTTAAAAAATTCAACTCATGAGAGCAGCAGTAGAAAAATGATGCATCTGCTAACGCGTTTCATAAGTATTTCCTTAACCATAGCGTAGTATGCAGAACCACCACCTACAATTAGAGTCCAGCTGGGTGGTCACATGAGTACAAAAATGTAACCCTCAAAAGTATATCACAAAGCAAATATAAACATACAAAATATAAAATATTAAAATCACTAACAATGTTTCCATCTGAAGCATATTATATAACAATCCAAATACAACCCTTAATACTGGTTCATCAGGTCATGCCTTTTGTTTAATTCTTGCGGGAAGGGTGTGGCTAATTAAAAAATCCACCATCCCTCCCTACTAAGAATATTTTTATGATGATCGCCTCCTCTGACTGGTCTCCTAACTTTCCCAATTCACATAAAGGAAAATCCCTCTATATCCTTTCTCTATATAAAGCTATAGTGCAGAGTATACAGAAAGGTCCTGATATGTCACCATATTATTTCTTGAAATCTATTATCTAGTTTAGTTGTGTCAAGTTCTATTACATTGTCCTTTCTTGTATTAGTGCCTTTTTGCTACGTTTTAAGTTTTTTTTTTTTTCTATCAAGCCCAGTCAGTTGTCAGTTCCTGACAGGAAAGCTGTGGAGGATGGGGCATCACTCAGCTTTCTTGGATGCCAGATAAGCTATCCAGCTCCCATGAAAGCTGAGTGTCATCAACAACAACCAACTTTCCTATCATATGAAAGTATAAATATAAGTATCATATAAGTATGAAGGCCTCCCCAGCAGGTAGATTCCCTTTAGGGAGGCAAATATATAGGTCCCACAGTAGACTTATCATATGAAAGTTTGGTTCCTGTAGGAGATGGAGCCTACCATAGATTTCCTATGTAGGCCCTCCATTAAGTAGGAAGATATAAAGATACTCCATAAGTTTGGTATATAGGGCCCATGTTAAGTAGGTAGGTATATAGATCTTCATTATATAAGTATAAAGGCCTCCCAAGTAGGTAGATTCCCATTAGGGAGGCAAATATATAGGTCCCACAGTAGACTTATACATGTCCTCAGTAGGTAAGTAGATATATAGGCCCCCCTCAGTAGGTAGGTTTCTAGAATCCCTCAGTAGGTAGGTAGGTGTATAGGTAACTCCTAGTCGGTAGCTAAGTTGGTATATGGGTTCCCTTAATAGGTAGGTAAGTAAAAACCCCCCCGGCTGTAGCTATATAGGTATGTAGCCCTCCAGTAGGTAGGTAAGAAGGTAGAAATGACCTCATAAAAAAATGTAAATGACACTCAGCTCTGTTCCCTGTCGACTGCCTTGTTCTTCTGTGAGCTTGTGCTTTGAGAAGGGTGGCATGACTTCATCACAGCGCCTACGCCGCGACACTATTCTCAGCAACTAGTAGACCACAAGACTTCACAGTCTATTAAAGGTAGCCGTGCAGGCGGTGAGATGAAATTATTACATCATGCGATTGCGCCATCTATTAGTGCAGCGCATGGGAGTTTACAATGGAGTAGAGAGTCAAGGACTCATAACTCCACTGAAGATTTCAATTCCATGTGAGTCCAGACTACATTCAGAGTTGAAAAAAAAATTACAACGGTCTCTCCATTCTGAGCCGAGACTATTGAGGGCCCGTTTCTGAGATGGGTCCCAGAGGTGGGACCCAAACCTATCACACTTTGATGGTGTATGTTATCCATATGCCATCAAAGTTTATGGTGGGTACACACCTGAACCTGCAGACAGCAGTGGAGCCCCTACCCTCAAGGTCTTTTGTCTGCTCTGCTTACCATATTATAAAAGCCTTTACTTAGGGTAAAGGCTTTGCCCAAGTGGTCCCCTTACAGTTCTAGACCCTTGAAAACTACCTGACTATCCAACAACTTTCTGCCCCTTGCCATTCTCCAGTTCACAGCTTTTTTTTACATTCTGTCTGATCCACTATCTGCTAAAAAGTTATTACCATTTCAAATACTGTCAGTGATATACAGGTTTGGATCATAGAAGTGTGGAATAGGGGGATGGGTTGGTAAGCTATGTAAGTAGACAAGTCTACATCCTGCTAGCGGTTACTGTTCTCTGTGCGGCTAGATTTGTTCTGTTACCTTGGGCTGCCAACATGACCTGCCAAAAGCTAAACCAGAGAGAGCCCGCGGTCTGGTGAGTACACCCTGCACCCCACCCAGAGAGAAACCTATTGACGTGGCTGCTAACTTGGAGCAGTTTACCCACTCAGTCTCTAGAGCTGCAGACTAATCAAGTAGATGGAGAGGAAATGACACAAGAGTCCATGGACAATCTCTTTGAGACAGCAGCTGTGGGAGACCCTGCACACCGCGGCTTCACCCTTTCCCAACTCTGGCTGTAGAGAATGGAAGTGTGTGACTCTGTGGCAGAATTGCCATCTGACCCCATCATCAAAGATGTATTTTTTGCAGTTTTCTCCTATAATGCCAAACTCTTGACTTTGAACAACCATATGGGTGGATGAAATGAAGATATGGCTCGTGTGTGCCACAACATTCAGAAGATAAAAGGAGGGTGGAATAAGAAACATACAATTTTCAGGTAAAAAAAAAAAATAAATTGGGGTTAAATCTGCTGGGTATGTAAGGTTTGGGGTGCAGGAAGAGGATTGAAGACCCCAGGTGTCCAACAGGCAGGTACACCTAGGCAGTGAACATGTGAGGATGCCTAGCCTACCAGTGTGGAATTGCTGGGACGTATGGTGCACCGGCAAAGAAATAATCACCAAAGACACTCAGTTGGGAGTCTTGCAGGCTTTACTCACAACTTTATGTATGACGCTTTTTAATCACAGGTACACAAACATTGATTCAGATTCTTATCAACTTTTCAAATGGTTACTTTGACAACCTCAGGGTTTTTGCTCTTGGCGACTCTCTTGTCTCTGTCTTTCCATCCCAGTCCTGCTGTGCAAGGTGCTGGCATCTGGTGATTCTTTGCAGGTGCTTAGCCACACCATACACCACAGATACAATATATACCTATAGGGGTGAGCTCGTCGGCCCATAGACTATCATTACTAGCGCCGCATATTCTCTGCTAGTAATTGACATGTCACTTGTCTCCCCGCTCGTCGTATTGTGCGAGCGGGGAGAGGAGACGTAATCCATAGTTCTCTATGAGAACTGTGGATTACCGTAATGACTGGGACGTATTCCAGCCCATAATTTGCGCAGTACTGCGCGAATTACGGGCTGAAATACGTTCCAAAATAAGCCGTGTGAACATTGCCTAATTACACAAGGCGATGGACAGACTAGAGGTCTTTTTGTGTCAATTTGAGCTTATGTAGTCATGAGTACACTAAAGGAACATTCAAAGACCTATAATGAAGGTCGCATCTGCACAAGTTTTTCCCCAGGGACGGAACATTAATATTCTCAGTCTTGAAATGGTAAAATTATACAATTATGGAAAGGATATATAAGGAGATCTACAGAGGATGTGGTTATAATGCTGAACTGTTGTACGGGAGATAACAGGTGTCTGTGATATGATAGAGAAGATTCTTGATGTTGTAAGTACCGGGTGACACCCTATAGATCATTACTCCATCATCCACTGGCTCCATTTATCCTCCATTGAATAATTATATAAATAGAGATATTTGTTTTTGACAGGAGGATGATCACCTTCACAAAGGCCATCTGGACCCTTGTCTTTTTCAAGCTTATACCAGTTTTCAATTCAGATGATCAACGTTGCCGGTTGGAGGTTGAGCAGTTGGAGGGTTTATCACAAGCTGGAGATATTATGTTCGGAGCTGTGTTGCCTCTTCATTTGGATAAGATCTACCAACAAATGTCTTTTCGAGTGAGACCACCGGTGACAACCTGTACAATGTAAATTCTCTTTCTGAAAAATAGGTTCTTTGGTGTTAATGAGAGATAATTGATGTAATTATTTCCCCAAAATTTCCATTATAGTTGCCCACCGTCTGCGTGGTCACTTGCATAGATATATTGTAAGTAAAATACAAATGGTTAAGAAGAGAACTTTCAATACTTTGTTCGGATTTGGGTTGATTTCAAATTCAATCCAAATGATTCAATTTGGGTTGGCTGAATGGAATTTTGGTGAAACTCACCAAAAGAACAACCTAAGCTTGGGATTAGAGTTTTTCATTGGTTTTTAAGGGTTACTTTACCATTTCCCAATGCCCCCTGGTTCCTTCCTGTTATGAACTAACTACCAGTCACCTCATCACTTAATCAACTTCAGTCAATGTCACTTTTGTTAGTGAGGTCAACTGGAATTGACGCCATGCTTGCAACAATTACTTGACATTGGACTGGAAGTTGGGCCACACCATGAGCAAGGAGGGACTGGAAACATCAGGCTGGGTAAGTTAGCCCTTAAAAAAACAACTGAAAAATCTGAATCATAACCCTAAGCATAGTTTAGTGTCACGTTTAGGTTTAGGGATAGGGTTCGGATTAGGACTAGATATAAAATTTGGATTAAAGACGTTTTTTACCAGTTTTGAACCAAACAGAGCCTGCATGATAGTGCAATGTTTTGCAAAGCAATAGGTTTTTCTTTCAGTCTTCAAAAAAATAATTGGCACATAGTAGGTGGGGGTCCCTTTTATGGATTTTTCATTTTATAATATCACAAGGGGTTTAGACCTGTAACAGAATCAGGCCTAAATATAAAGCACTGTAAGAAAGATAGGGCTATCATCCAATATGCCATTATATTAGTGGTCAAATGAGGTGTAGACATGAGATCTAACCATAGTAATACCAAGAAGCCGTGGTGCCCATCCAACCATAGTAATACCAAGAAGCCGTGGTGCTTTCTTATGGTATTTCCTCCCATTTCCTTTGGATCTTTCTATCAATTTTTTCCCCATTGCCCCTCCAAGCATATATATAGATCTAAGATATTGAAAATAGACTCTTGACTGATATAAGTAGATGGTGGAAAGTTCAGGACTCTAGAAGAGAATGTTGCTATATCAATAATGAGAAATCAGCCAGGACCTGGTCATACTAAAAGGTCATGGTCATACTGAACATACAGGTGGTGTATAATAGATAGTTTTTACATACATGTTCCTGTATCGCTAATCTATCAATATAGCTCATTAGATAATACATAGGGATATCATGACCAGCTCTACTCTCCTACATGTTTCTTAAAGGGGTTTTGCCACTATGTAATATTGACGTGGGATCCTCCAAAATGGGTATTTAATTACTTTTCTAAATATATGTGATTAAAAAAATTGCAGTCTGAGAGAGCTACAGGCTGCATTACCTGCACTTAGTTACTTAAAAGCTTCTATTAGATACGAGCTCCTGGCCGGGCTTGCACAGAGCACACTTCTTATCTGATGAGAGGGAGCTGAAGAAGCTTTCAAGGCACCGGGTAGAAATATGTTGTGTTTTGTATACAGAATCCACTAGTTGTAGTGTGATTATCTGAGTAGATCCCTGCTTTATCTGATGACAGAAAACATGAAGAAGCCTTCAAGCTGCTGTGGAGAAAAGGTGTTGTCTTTTGTATACAGAATCCACAAGTTGTAGTTTGATTATTTGAGTGCACATTTCACACGATCCCTTATGCACGGCTCTGTGCTCTGGCTGTGTCTCTCTCTCTCTCTCTTAGCTCAGCGTGGCTTGTTTACATTAAGGCACGTCCTGGCAAAACCCCTTTAATGAATGTTTTGTGAACTAAGCAACAGTGCCCCCCCAAGCTACAATATCTGAAGGATACAATATTTTCTCCGTAAAATGCTCTTTCCTGAGACATTGTTTCTTGAGACCACATTCACCATACAATATCACAGACACTGCTGGTCTGACGCTACTGTGATTGATGGAAGATCAAGTTTAATGCAGTGCATGCAGTGATTGGTGATCTATAACGTCTCTCTACAGTACAGTGTGGTACTACATATCCTGTACTGATCTTACATGTATTAGTTAGGTGCATGCAGTGATTGGTGGTCTATAGCACCTCTCTACAGTACAGTGCAGTACTACATATCCTGTACTGCTCTTACATGTATTAGTAAGGTGCATGCAGTGATTGGTGGTCTATAGCACCTCTTTACAGTACAGTGCGGTACTACATGTCCTGTACTACTCTTACATGTATTAGTGAGGTACATGCAGTGATTGCTGGTCTATAGCACCTCTCTACAGTACAGTGTGGTACTACATGTTCTCTACTGCTCTTACATGTATTAGTGAGGTGCATGCAATGATTGCTGGTCTATAACGCCTCTCTACAGTACATTGCGGTACTACATGTCCTCTACTGCTCTTACATGTGCCAGGATGAGCGGCTTCTTTGGGCCCCAGATGAGGGCCCCATCTGTTTTTCCTGGTTCATTGTGTATGAATTCCATAACCTAAAAAGCTCCGGCCATTGTCATAGGAAGTGATATACAGCTTGCATCGGCTCTTTTTAATATAAGGAAGGACGCACTTTATCTGAATAAGTATCTGCTTCATTTTCTTTAAAGGGATGCTCCTACAAAGTAAAGTCCACTGCACAGGTCGGTTCTCAGCTAGCTATGAGCCGACCGTGCATGAGAATGAGGAGGGAAGTGAATGAGACCGTTCTCTTCATTTACTTCTTTGGGAGCTCCCGGATATAGCCAAGCACACATATTCAGCTTTATTCTAAACTCCCATAGAAGTGTATGAAGAAGATGACCTCAATCGCTGCCCTCCTCATTATCATGCACTGTCGGTCTGAATCTAGCTGAGTGCCAAACTGTGCAGTGGGCTTTACTTTTTGGGAACAGCCCTTTAAGCTTCATGTTACATGATGTTGGTGAAATTTTGGGGCTTCAGAACCAGTTATCAGTTTTCAATAGAGTTATGGTCTCAACATACAAATGGCCGTCCTGGAACCAATTACTATTGTGTGATGAGAGACTGTTGTGAATTATAATAATCACGAGTCCCATATTTTGATACTAACTTGCTCATCTCTGTATTAAGTGACTAAATTAGATTCACAAGGCTTCAAGATAATCCATTTTTAATAATTTCACGTGTCATCATTTTCTTAAAGGTTTCACTTTGAAACTTATCAACAGATCCAAGTTCTGACATTTGCGATACAAGAGATAAACAGTGATGTCAATATTCTGCCCAACATCACTCTGGGCTTCCAGGTCTATGACTCCTGCAATGTTCTCCATTATGACTTAAAGGGTGCCTTACAAGTGCTGACCGGATCCAGCACAGCCATCCCTAACTACCGGTGTGTCCAGGATAATCAGCTCTCTGGTTTAATTGGACCAGCCATCTCCACCCATTCCATTCTTCTGGCTCACATCTTAGGACTCTACAAATATCCTCAGGTAGGACCATGGTAGCATTTGCTCAAAGGGGTTTCCCTTTTAATGATAAGCTTTCTACACTTAGGGAAATGTAAGTGAAGACTATAATCAAATATGTTGCTCTTTTGATATTGTAGTGTTCAAGGCTGTTTCTAGGCTAAATCGCACTCTGGGCTAGGTGAAGAAATTTCTCCCACTCATTTGCATGTTGCGACACATTGCATCACCATAAACCAGTGGCTGAATATGCAAAAAGCTATAACACAAATTTTTAAGTGTAAAATTACTAAATAATAGCCATATAGTTACCAAATAACACTGCTACACAAAACCAGACTGCCAAGTCTAATATTACTAACAATCCCACTAAGACCAAATACTGCCACACAATGACCATATATCCCCATCACACAGTGGCTGAATAATACCTCCACACCATGACCAGATATCACCGCCACACCATGACCACATTTCACCACCACATAGTGACTGAATACTACCTCCACACCATGACGACATATCACCACCTCATAGTGACCGAATAATACTGCCACATCATAAACAGATATCACCACCACATAGTGACTGAATGATACACTATACCATTACTGAATATAAACCATTATACTATAACTAATATTACCACCATATAGTGACCATACATTGGTAGTTACCAGTTGTACAAAGGCTCTGCACACACATAATTTAATACAGTAAAGTTACATCCAAGGACTTAAAGGAGACGTCTTCTCTGATCAGTTGTCCTCTTTCCCTTTTGTGTCTCCATCGGGTCCAGACCGCCATGAAAAATTCTCCCAGCTACGACTGTACACTGTAGAATCTAGCAAACAGACATTTTAGACTTATCACTCACCACTCATCAGCCCCAAATGGTAAAAATTATTCCCTTATGCTGCTAACAGTATAAGTGCCCTTAAATGGCTATCGGGCTCCCATTTGTGCACCAAGTTGTAATCTTTTTTTGTATCATCATATAGGAGGTATTTAAATCCCTGAATATAGTATGTAGATACACCATCATACTAGTTAGGCAGATTGATAAACCCTCTTTTAGGTAAGTAGTCCTCAATTAGGTAAGTGCATAGCCCCTCTTTAGATAGGTAGATTTATAGTTCCCCCAATAGGTAGGTATATAGGTCCCCTATCAAGTAGTTATGTAGCACTTCCCTCAATATGTAGGAATATAGGTCCTTAGTATATAGTTATATAGGCCCCTGTAGGTAGGTAGATATGTAGGTCAGTATATAGAAACCCAGTTGGTAAGTAGGTATAGAGCCTTCCAGTAGGTATGCATTTAAGCCCCTAGCAGGTGGGTAGGTATATAAAGCTCCTATAGGTATATAAAGCCACCTATAAGTAGATATATAAAGCAGATGAATATAGTGTGTCTAAAGCTGCCTGTGACTCAGTGAAACAGCATGCTGAGAAAACCCCTTTAACAACACCTACCAAGCACCTCTCTTAGGTTTGAAATTAACTTATATCTTCAATTTCAGATCAGCCATTTCTCTACCAGTCGTCTACTGAGTGACAGAACAAAATTTCCATCTTTCTTCAGGACAGTTCCCAATGATGTTTTTCAGTCCCAAGGACTATCCAAGCTTGTGCTGTATTTTGGATGGACTTGGGTGGGCCTTGTGGCCGTTGACAATGACTATGGGCAGCAGGGAATACAGTTGGTCAAACAAGAGATAACCAAAGCAGGAGCATGCGTGGCCTTCACAGAAAATATTCTCATAAGTCAAGCAGACCGCAATGCTCCCCGGGTCGTGAAGACCATCAAAGAGTCAACTGCGAAGGTGGTGATCCTTTTCTCCACTGATCTTGATCTAGCTCCCATTTTGGAAGAGATGATAAATCAGAATGTTACCGGGAAAATATTTTTGGCTAGCGAAGGGTGGTCCACATCCACCTTATATTCCGATAACAAATTTTCCCGTCTTCTTCCTGGTGTTATTGGACTGACCTTCTTCAGTGGTATGATTCCGGGATTTCAAGAATTTATTTATGAAGTCCATCCATTTATGTCTTTAGGACAGAATTGGGCAAGGTTGTTCTGGGAGCACACATTTGGCTGTAGAGTTACAGACAATACATCTCGTGTAAGTTCTTCAGCAACTCAAGGAAAACAATGCAATGGGATAGAGAATCTGCAGAGTGTCCAGAACAGCTACACCGATGTTTCCAACTTAAGGACCACCAACAAAGTCTACATTGCAGTACATGTTTTAGCCAAAGCTCTGGAAGATCTTAGAAGCTGCAAGGATAATCTGTTGCATCAAGACATGTGTGTAGACATCAGGAACTTCAAACCATGGCAGGTAATGTAATGTATAATATAAGATATTGTGGGTTTAAACTCTATGTGAAAGTATCAAAAGGCAAAAACACAGAGCGACATGTAGAATGGGGCTGCGCCAATTTTCTGGTGTACTTTTAGACAAAATTTATGAACAGGCGCACTCCAAACTTTGGGACGATAAGTGCCTTTGTAATGTGCCAAAAACACTTTTTAATGCGCCAATGACAGATTAGGAGCGTTTTGGGGGCATCGCACCACATTCATAGAAGTAGACACATTTATGATGGTTTGACGCCAAACTTAGGCACAGAACAGTTAGAACAGCCAGACCAGGGTAAAGGTGGTGCTTGTGCTAGACTTGTCGTATTGGCTCTACCCTGCCCTGTATGTATGACCTGCAGAAGAACAGACCAGGGTAAAGGTGCTGCCTGAGCCAGACTTGTGGTATTGGCTCTACACTGCCCTGTATGTATGACCTGCAGAAGAACAGACCAGGGTAAAGGTGGTGCCTGGGCCAGACTTGTGGTATTGGCTCTACACTGCCCTGTATGTATGACCTGCAGAAGAACAGCCATTCCAGGGTAAAGGTAGTGCCTGAGCCAGACTTGTGGTATTGGTTGTATACCTGCCCTGTAGGTAAAGTAAAAGACGAATGTAAGGTGTCACATCTGTAATATACCTACAGAAAACAGCACGTAAGGTGGTCCTGAAAAGGAATAGTAATTCTATCAAACACGGGCCCTTTATAATGACTAAGTAAAACCTCAGGTAATTGAGTGTGCACCTAGTGCCTACGTTTTCAGTACATTTTAGTATGTGCAACAGCCGACCATTAAAGTTTGTAGCTATTTGGAATGGCAATCCTTTTGGGTTGACCTGCACTAGAACGCCTACATAAAGGTGTGCCTGATAACTATGTAGGTTTCCTATCACTCCTGGGGAAGGGCAGCTGAACTGGAACATCCTAGCAACTTGGTACACATGTTTAGTATAGGGAACACCTTGCTCTGGCGATTACACTTGACCTTTAAAGGATTTAGAACTTAATACAATCTTTGATCAAAAACTGTAAACTAAGAGTCCCAGGTTTTTCATATTTTCCTTAGCAGTAATGCATTTCCAATATTCCTATATACCTTGAGGTTTTACTTATTCTTTAGTGTGCCACTGTTATTTTGTATTAGATGTATGCCCTGTATGTATGACCTACAGAAGAACAGCCAGACCAGGGTAAAGGTGATGCCTGAGCCAGACTTGTGGTATTGGCTCTACACTGCCCTGTATGTATGACCTGGATAAGAACAGCCAGATAAGGGTAAAGGTGGTGCCTGAGCCAGAATTGTCATATTGGCTCTATCCTGCCCTGTATGTATGACCTACAGAAGAACAGCCAGACCATTCTACACTGCCTTAAAGCGATTTAGAACTGGACGGTCAGCGCCAACGTTCATACATATTGCCCAAAAACTCTAGCACTACAACTTTTACAGGGCAGTTCCTAACAGGCCTAGTTCCCCTCCTTCCTGACCAGATTCATTTTCCTTTCCCATGGTACACGCTGGTTTGAATGCTATAATATTTTCTCGCACTCTGTTATTTTATTAATTTTTTCGCCTTTTTTCCATGTTACGTTAGGCTTTATTTTTAGTAATTTTTACATTAGATTTTTAAGTTATTTTTTAACATAAGGGAAAATTTAAAAAAAAATCAGTTTTTCTACTTTTTATTTATTTATTTATTAAACAGCAAAAGTGGCGCTAAAATAAGTTTAGTGGTTGTGTCACTTTTTCATCATGGACGTTTGTGTATAGGTGATAAAAACTTTTATGGTTGACGGGGTGGGGCTGAAAGTTGCTGTTTGGGCTGCAGTTAGTATTAATTTTGATAAAAATTACATTTTTGTGATTATTATTATTATTTCATTTAACATATTGTGACCCCCATAAGGTAAAAAAAAAATCTGGGTGGCATTTTTACAACATTTTATTTTTACTGATTTCCCCCGAAACTAGGGGTAGTATATTAGCCCCAGTTACAGGTAAACTCTAGAGAAAATACATCCTCTGTTCTAACTGCAGAGCCAATCTGGATCAGATAAAACCCAGGAGCTCTAGTAGGTACGGAGCACCGATGGTCACGTGGCTACCGGTATCGGGAGCAGGAAGCTGACAGGGTTTCTGCTTGTCTGTATCTACAATGATTGAGAAGACAGGGACAATACTAAAATGGCCCTGCCTTTTCAGGAGAAAGCCAGCTATCATTCATTCTGGCTCTTGACCCTCACAGCTGTACAAATACTGTAGTCTGGAGCTGTGATTGCTACATGGACTTTATGGTCAACGGGCGGTCGGCATCTAGATAAATTATGGATTGAAAGCCATATTAACAGCGTGGAGCTCAAGTGACGAGCTCTGGGTAGAGCAAAGAACATCACAAAATATTACAAAAAGATGTGTGCCCCTAATAGTCACCAGTTATGTCTTACACAGCCGTTGGCCTCCTCATACCAGATTGCATTAATCCTGAGTCAATAATCTAAATCATTTTTGTAATTTTTCTTTTTTAAAAATTCCATCTTCTCTCGTTGTTGGTTTCTGATGGTCTCCAGGGTTTGGCCAATTTTCTTTAACATCTGGTTAAATAATCTCCGAATCCTTTTTAAGGTCATAAGCCACTTTTACCTATAACAGACTATGCTGTACCACTCTGAGTATTTAAATGGCAAAAGCCTATTTAGGATATGACTTAGAGATGGTTTCAGAAAAGTGTTGTAGTCTTTAGTTGCATTGGTCATGTTTTTATAGCATTTTTTCAGCTTTTTTTGAGTCATTTAGAGTCATTTAGATCTGTAGTTAAAGTCGTGTGGTCATTTTTCACTTTGATGGCATACTGCTAGGTTATGCCATCAAAGTCTGATAAGTGCAGAACCCATTCCTATCTTGGGAATGGGCCCCCAAAAGTCTGCACTCAGAATGTAGAGACAGATGCATTTGCGCACAACTCTCCTTTCAGGTCTATGTGAGTTCCCAAAACTGGGGAGCGGAATGTTTGGGCGTACTCAAAAATTACTGACAAATTATTTTTTAGTCTCATCAACACAGTTGGCATAGAACCTACCATACATTGGTAGGCAAAAAGACGTTGCAAGACACATTTCCCTGTACATACGGTATTAGGAACGGTTCCTCAGGGGGCTACTGATCTGTTTTTTCTGAATGTACTCAGAACTTCCATAGAACAGAATGGAGAATCGCTCGCAAGCCTGACCATATCTCCATTCTGATACAATACCTTGGGGGGTCCATTCCAGGAATTGATTACAGAGGTGTGCTCTGCACCTATTAGACTTTATTTGAGCACCTATTTAACTCCATTTTTGGACCCAGAAATCAACTTCATTGGTGGGCCTACAGCGTTCTCCCCAGTGGTGGGCTCCATGCACTCCAGTCCGACATTAAATTTGTTTTATGATATAATAGTATTGCAGTTAAAAATATTACATTTACAATCATGATGTTGCTTTTGGCAGATAAAGGACTGTGAGAAAACTTCTCAATATAACATCTTTCATCTCCTTGCAGCTTTTACATTTTATGAAGAGGGTGAGATTGGCACTGAACGGTGGGAGAGAACTCTACTTTGACGAGAATGGGGACCCTCCAGCCATCTATGACATTGTGAACTGGCAGCTGACCCCAGAGGGAACTTTACAGCAGGTCAAAGTTGGGAGTTATGATACGACTGCCTCAAATGGTCAAGTGTTTACCATCAACTCAACAGCCCTAATATGGGTCACAGGTGACCATCAGGTAAGGACTTAAAATAGGTCTAAGGGTTTTTTTCTGCAGCAAAATTAGAAATGAACAGATATAAATATCACAAAAGCAGGCTTGGTCTGGCTCATAGGGGAACAGCAGAAACCCTGGTGTACCAGTGGCTATTGTGGGCCCATTGGCATGACTGACTTGGGGCTTCTTTTCAGAGAGAAAGTCAGTGAGAGAGACACACAAAACAAAAGGCATGTGCAGTGATGTACAGTGGCTGAAAGATGGGCCCCAAGAATCAACTGTACTGGGCGGCCCAAGAATCATCTCCACTGGTATGTCTCAAGAATCAACTCCACTTGCAGGCCCCAAGAATCAATTCCACTGGTGGACCCCAAGAATCAACTCCACTGGTAGGCCCCAGAAATCAACTACACTGGTGGGCCCCAAGCATCAACTCCACTTTTGGTTCCAAAAGTTAACTTTAATGGTGGGTCCTAAAAATATACTAAACTGGTGGTCCCAAGAATTAACTCCACTAGTGGACCCCAAGAGTTATCCTCAGCAGCACCAGGACCTACCCTTAAGTAGGAAAAAGGTTAGGTCGGTTCATATCTCAGCTACCTAGGTACAGCCAAATTAGTTACTCAGGAGAACAACTGAAGGGGACAAACCAAGGTTAGAGACTGCTGGGAGTGTACCAAGAGATTTGCCTTAGCCAATGTATTTAGATACAGAACTAAGGCAGTAAATTATAGGGCTTGTTTGGGTCATCATAAAATTACATACGTTAGTGCAGGCAAATTAAATAAAAAAAATAGCCTATCCTCACCTTCCTCAGCTCCTCAGTTTCTGCGCTGGGTAGCTCAGGCCTTCTGTTTGTCATTGGTTTCCTCCGAACAGGACATCACTGCTGCAGCTGCTGATTGGCTGTGGGAATCACATGTCCCTCTTGTACACCACCAATTGGTGGGCGAATGCAGACAAGACCCGGTACAGGGTCATCCAGACTATATAACAAATACTAAAGTCTGAGCTGAATCCCACAGCCCCTAGGGTAGACTTTACTCTGATCCCTTATGTGGGTGACTTGTAGAATACTCGGGCTCTTCATACCAATCAAACACAGCCACTGTCTTCACACGGTCTATGACCGCTTCCTATACATGTGCTATTGATACATGAGCTTTCTTCAAGGAGATGCTTTTCAAATCATGTGGAAATTTTCCAGGTTCCTGGCTCCGTCTGCAGTGAGAGTTGTCCTCCAGGATTCAGGAAAGCCCCTATAAAAGGACAACCCGTCTGCTGCTTTGAATGTGTTCCCTGCCCTCAAGGAGAGATCTCAAACCATACAGGTGAGTCAGAGTGCATGAACACGAAGTCATGGAGATTTTTTTTTTTTTTTTTAAGTATTTTTTTGTGTTTGTAATGATCAATTTCTATACTCACATGACATATATACAGAATGACTTTATGGAAATTTTAAGGATTCAACCTATGGTCACATGCAACACTCCATCATACTGAGCCTTTCTAAAGATAAGTATTAAAAAGAGTCTCTCACCACTATGATTATAAACATGTAGGGAAAGGTAAATAAGTGAAGACTAGAACCAAATGCATTGCTCTTTTGATTTTGCTTTATTCAGGAGATAAAGAAGATTTAGTGCACAAAAACTTCCCATGGTTACCGCCCACCTCTCCCTGCTTTTGCTCTTCCCTGATTGTTCCAAGCTGCTCTGTCCAACCATGGTGAGTCAATCCCTGCTGAGTTTTATCTCCACACAGGAGCTTGTTTATTAAATTTATTAACAACTTTTAATGTCTACAGCTTTGTAGGCTTGTTTACTACAACCTATAAACCTCTCGAAGTTAGTGTAACAGGAATAGCAGAGCGGATATGTCAGTCAATGCTTTAGAGTCACCCACAGTCTTAACAGGAAGTGGGAGCCTGAAGCTGTAGAATTCCCCCACAAGATGAACAGGAAGTAAGAATCTGAAGCTGTAGAACTGCCCACAGCCTTAACACGAAGTAAGTACCTGAAGCTGTACAACTATCCACAGCATGAACAGAAAATGATATTCTGAAGCTGTACAATTGGCCAAACCCTGAACAAGAAGTGGGGGTGCCTGAAGCTATAGAACCACTCACAGTCTGAACAGAAATTGATATCCTGAAGCTGGCTGTGAAGAGCACGTTCTATGAAACCACATGGTGAGACAACCACGTGTCCTAAGAGTTAAGTTATTTCATAGATCTGCCCCTATTCTTAATATTCATGGACTGTCTAATAACGGGGTATGTCCCAAAGGATTGGCGCATAGCAAATGTGGTGCCAATATTCAAAAAAGGGTCAAAAAGTGATGCAGGAAACTATAGGCCAGTAAGCTTAACCTCTGTTGTAGGTAAAATGTTTGAAGGTTTTCTCAGAGATGCTATCCTGGAGTATCTCACTGAAAATAAATGTATAACGCCGTTCCAGCACGGGTTCCTGAAGGATCGGTCCTGTCAGACTAATCTCATCAGCTTCTATGAGGAAGTCAGTGCTAGACTGGATCGGGTGAGGCACTGGATGTCATATATCTAGATTTTTCTAAATCATTTGATACGGTGCCACATAAAAGGTTGGTAAATAAAATGAGAATGCTTGGACTGGGGGAAAATGTGTGCAAGTGGGTAAGTAACTGGCTCACTGATAGAAAACAAAGGGTAGTAATTAACGGTACATACTCAGACTGGATCGCTGTTACTAGTGGGGTACCACAAGGGTCAGTATTGGGCCCTATCCTCTTTAACATTTTCATTAATGATCTTACACAGGGAATACACAGTAGAATATTGATCTTTGCAGACGATACTAAGCTCTGTAAAGTAATCAACACAATAGAGGATAATATGTTATTACAAAGGGATCTGGATAAGTTGGAGGCCTGGGCAGGGAAATGGCAGATGAGGTTTAACACTGATAAATGCAAGGTTTTGCACATGGGGAAGAGAAATCCATTACATGATTACATGTTAAATGGAAAAACACTGGGTAAAAGTGACATGGAGAAGGACTTGGGAATCCTGGTGGACAGTAAACTTAATTGTAGCAGCCAGTGTCAGGCAGCAGCAGCCAAAGCAAATAGGATCATGGGGTGCATTAAAAGGGGCATAGATGCACATGATGAGAACATTATTCTCCCATTATACAAGTCACTGGTTAGACCACACATGGAATATTGTGTACAGTTTTGGGCACCAGTGCACAGGAAAGACATTGTAGAGCTTGAACAGGTACAAAGGCGGGCAACAAAAATAATAAAAGGACTGGGTGGACTACAGTACACAGAAAGATTGGCAAGATTAGGGTTATTTAGTTTAGAGAAAAGAAGGCTTCGGGGGGACATAATAAATATGTTTAAATACATCAAAGGTCAATATAGAGATCTCTCCCAAGATTTATTTATACACAGGGCTGTATCTAGAACAAGGGGGCATCCTTTACGTCTTGAGGAACGAAAGTTTCTACATAAACATAGAAAGGGATTCTTTACTGTAAGAGCAGTGAGACTATGGAATTCTCTGCCAGAGGAACTTGTCATGGTGAATTCAATAACCGAGTTCAAAAAGGGTTTGGATGCATTTCTGGAGCGTAATAATATAACAAGTTATAGTGACTAGGATTCAGGAGAGGGGTCATTGATCCAGGGATTTTTCTGATTGCCAGATTGGAGTCAGGAAGGAATTTTTCCCTAAAATGAGGACAATTGGCTTCTACCTCATTGGGGGTTTTTGCCTTCCTCTGGATCAACACCTTAGCACAACAGGCTGAACTAGATGGACGACTTGTCTTTTTTTAGCCTTACAAACTATGAAACTATGAAACTATGAAACTCATTTCCAGACCACCACCAGCAGAGCTGATAGTGACCTAGTGTTCAAGGTTTCTGCTCTTTACTACTTAGGAGGTGGGTTTAACTCCTCTACAGGCTTAAAGAGAACCTGTCACATAGTTTATGTACCCTGGCTGAAGACAGAACAGGGTAGTGTCAGACCTGCTGTTTCCAGCGCTGTGTCCCTTATTCTGTAAGATGCTGAGGGCAGCACAAGCCAGTGTCAGACCTGCTGTTCCCAGCGCTGTGCCCCTTATTCTGTAAGATGCTGAGGGCAGCACAAGCCAGTGTCAGACCTGCTGTTGCCAGCGCTGTGTCCCTTATTCTGTAACATGCTGTAGGTTTCGTGTATTTAATGCTCAAATGTGCAGTTTTCAGCCAGAAGAGTCATTCGAAGAGTCCTTCAGTGTGTCAGTTTTTTCAAACCCCGCCCACCTGAGGCTAGCCCCGCCCACCTAAACTGATAAACCTATTACTTTGAATAGGTAGAAACATGTGAATAACTGTCAGTGGGCAAAGCTAGCCTTTGGTGGGTGGAGCTAACACCTACTCATGAATAAGGCTTGAGGGGTAAATACTCTAAACCTGCTGCTTCTTACATAATAAGGGGCACTGTGCTGGAAACGGCAGATCTGACACTGGATTGTGCTGTCCTCAGCAAGGGGGGCATAACGTATGTGACAGGTTCCCTTTAATGTTTAATTTACTATGCATAATTGTTTGTCAAAATCTGCAACAGAACCTTTTAATTCCTGTTCAAGCTTGGGGCGGTTCTTCACCTTTATGCTCCGCCTTCCTTCTCAGGCTGTGGACAGTTATACAGCTTCAGACTCACACTTCCTGTTCAGGTTGTGGGTGGTTCTATAGGGGTGATTGACATATATCAGCTCTGCTATTCTTAACTGATCCTGTTACAGTGACATTGCTGCAAGAGGTTTGTACACAGAAGTGCACATGGCTAAAGAGCTCTAAAGGGTTAAATCTCGTCAGTAAGTCAAACAGGCTCTGGTTTTTCAAGATAAGGAACACAGCAGGAGTGATAGCACTACTCTGACCACTGCTTTTGCCTGTAAGAACAGAGAGAAGCGGCTGGTAACTAGGAAAGTTTGTGTGCAAAAGCAGTAGATAAGAACTGTCCTAGCTCTGAAAAGAAGCAAGATCAGAACAGCAATGCATTTGATAGTAGTATTTATTTACCTTTGTCTACATGCTTAAAGCCAATCAATGTATTGAGGAGACCTCTTTACCTCACCGGGGCTGCTACGTGTATTCACCAAAAAAGTGTTTGCGCTTTAAGTTTTAATTTAAAAAGCGGTTTGATACCAGTCAAGTAACACAGAAGGATTTCAGTACTAAGCTTGTGGCAGCAATATTAGACTTGTATTGATCGGATGGTCACATAGGTCACCAAACTGCTGACTTTGATTGGACCGGAGGACAACACCCTTCTGGACTTCAGGAGAACTGTCCACAAGTCAAGAGCCTGCAAAGCCCCATACAACAGATCAAATGACAAAATCATGGTATTTAAACACATTTTGTGCATGCTACAACTGAATGACATCAGGGCGAACAAGCTATTTTGGGTTAATTTAGGGTTAGGCTCATTTTGAAAAATTTGGATTCAGGATCCCGAACATTTTTCATAAGCTTGTTCTAACCGTTCAAAGGACACTAATCATAAATCTCTGATCTTGTTTTGCTTTTTTAGTGTGGCCAATCTCCAAGAAATACCTTATAGATGGGACTCTATGAATTTGGGTTCATATGTTACTTGTACTATGTGGTAGACACCTATAGAAGAAATGTATTGTTTTCTATCATATGAAAGATGCAAAATATCACCCAAGCCTCACTTGTGCAAAACGTGCAAATTTTTGGTATTTTTGCCTCTCCCTTAATACTTTGGGTGAGGTTAAACAGAAGATGGTGGGGCCTCACACAATAGTCAGATTTATTACAATTTATGGCAGAAATTTGGCAAATATTGAAACAAAAATGTATGCGGGTCAAAAGCAACAGATATTCCCAATTTATTGAAAGGACTGCACGTCACCCAAAAGCTTTTAGCTAAAGACCAGCTTATTGTTGGACTTTAGTAAATATCCCTCCTCCACACTTTTGCTTTATGGAGATTGTATATTAACAGTAAATATTAAGCCTAAGTGATAGCGGTCCAACCTCTGGGACATTTACTTAACATGAGAAATTCTGCATTTCCAAAATTGAGTGGAGCCATAGTCAGAGATTCCACTCCATTGAACTTCAAGAAAGCGATGGAGATCCATTGTCCATTGCTTAGTATTGAGTATTAACATAGAAATATGACCCAGGTAAACTCTTTTCAAAACGATGCAATAGGCTGAAGTCAAAAGCTAATGGGAGCATTTTGGAGCTAGAGGAGCCAGATCTAAACCTTCAAAGCAATAATATGCAGATGTGTTCATCCTTAAATGTCATCAAATTTTGTGAACTCCAACTTTTCATGATGAAATTTCAATGTATTCTCAAATATATAAACATAAAAAGTTCCCGAAAGACTATGATGATACTAAGTATTTAATAAAACTAGTCATCATGCTGTAGTCACTTGAGGATATGTCGAGGCAAGAGTGAAGTAAGGAAGGACATATCCGTATAAAGAGGATACGGGAGACACATTAAAAGGTTTAAAATGCTTTTGCCCTCCATGTTGGTGCCAGGTTTTGGTACCATGGACCGAAGGGTCTTGTGCCTGTTTTCCCCCTGTCTCTAACCCATGGGTCTCTTTTCCACTTCTTTCTTCACTAGCAATGCCCTTTCTCTGAAGGCTGGGAGTTCTTCAATGATATGAGATGGTGGACTAAGCAGGGCTGGGCCACTTTTCTCCAAAGACCTCTTAGTAGCTGCCTGTTGATTAATCTGACGTAGCTTTAAAACTTCTACAGGCTAGAAGACAAAGAACAATTTATTTAACGTAATACATATGCAATTATAAATTGAAAAATTTAACATAGACCATTGTAAAGGAAAAGGAAATGACAATTTGTGCAGGAGACCGATCCCAGACCCAAGCACTGATTAGGCTCGGTGCTTGGTCCTGGTTGGTCTTCAAATGGGTTAACATTTACTTCCACTTTGTTTATTGTACTTTTTAGATGCTCTTGATTGTGTCAAGTGTCCAAAGGATCAATGGCCAAATATCCAGAGATCCCATTGCCTTCAGAAGCCTATAGACTATCTTTCCTATGAAGATCCATTGGGTACCACCTTGATGATCACCAGCATTGTGTCGTGTTTGATCACTACTTTGATTTTAAAACTATTCATTCGATATAAAAACAGCCCGATAGTTAAAGCCAACAACTTTTCCTTGAGTTGTCTTCTCCTCATATCCTTGTCCTTATGTTTCCTCTGTTCCTTAGCTTTTATTGGTTATCCTCACCTTGATAAATGTATTTTCCGCCAAGTAACATTTGGCCTGGTCTTCACCCTATGCGTCTCCTGCATCTTGGCTAAGACCATTTTGGTTGTCTTTGTATTCATGGCTACCAGACCAGGCACAGATTTGAAAAAATGGGCAAGTCCTCGAGTGTCCTACTTGATTATTTTCTTGTGTTTTTTAGTACAATTAATCTTCTGTATCACTTGGTTATCCCTCACTCCTCCATTTCCAGAGTACAGTTTTCAAGTTCAAGCAATCATCATTATTGAGTGCAATGAGGGGTCCCCCATCGCCTTCTGGACTATGTTAGGTTATCTCTTTCTTTTGGCTACCATAAGCTTTATTGTAGCTTTCCTGGCTCGAAGACTTCCCGATACATACAATGAAGCCCAGTTTATTACATTCAGCATGCTGGCCTTCCTCAGTGTCTGGATATCTTATATCCCAGCCTCTTTAAGTGCACAAGGAAAGTACAAAGTGGCAATGGAGATCTTTGCAATCCTCGCGTCTAGTTGGGCTTTGGTCATTTGCATGTTTGTTCCTAAATGTTTCATATTATTGTTTAAGCCTCAAAAGAATACTAGAGAATATCTAATGAAATCAAAATTAGTTCCAAAAGCTGTGTAATTTTAGCCTTGATGGCCCTTATCGCTGCTAAATCTATGATGATACAGGGGATGCAGGTACCAAGAGTTGGTGAGGTCCTTTCAGCGTGAGGTGCAGTAATAACACAGTGTATTATCTGATGAGGTATCCAAGAATGATCACAGTACACATCAGAAAAAATTACTAAATCAGCTCCTCTGGTCCCACTTACCAAGAGAATTGTCCATACTGGCTCATATAGTTACAGTATGGTTGTAAAAAGACATACACCACCAAGTTCAAATACGGACTGGGAGAAGATGTGGATGGAAGGAAAGGGTACAGGTTATTTAAAAATGTTGTTTCTATACATCTACATAAGTGTTATTATTTGGAAGTAAGTTATCTAAGCCTTTCCTGAACCTTCACCTGTTCCTGCTGTGACCAGCACCTGAGGCGGAGATTCCACTGGAGATTAAGGGTCATATGTATGAAACCTGTCTAGGTCTAAAACTCACTTTGTTGCCCATAGAAACCAATCAGAGCGCTCCTCTCATATTTCCAGAGCACTATATGAAATGAAAGAGGCTATGGGAAACAAAGTAAGTTTTAGACTTAGACAGTTTTCATACATGTAACCCTAAATCTTTTTTCTCCAGTCAGAGGGAGCACCCCCTTTATCTTTGGGAGGTTTTCATGAAAAGTTTTCCCTACTTTTTGTAAGCCGGCCATTTTTACTTATATAAATAATCATGTTCTTCAGAGCTTTTCTTTTCTTAAGACTAAATAATTTTAATTATTTTTAATTCCATAACTAAATGCTTTATTCCCTTTATTTTGTTTGGTTTCTTGTCTTTGTACTCTCTTGCTCCATTACATCCCCTCTATAAAAGGAGCCCCGAAAAGAACAGCAGATTCCCGTGGGGCTGCCCAAAGCTTTATACGCGGTACATAATCCTGTCCCGCGAGTCAAGCCTCTTATAATACACGCCAATATCCTACGGCATTAGAGAAGTGATTTACATTGTGCTGTTCTGTTTTTTCTTGATTACAAATCCCCAGATCCTTCTATCGAGCATTTCTCCCCGTTTTTTTTATCCACTAAAAATATGGTGCCTGAAGATTTTTACCCCAGGACATATGATGCTGAGATTGCACCTGTAAAATATTTGGGGCATCATTTATTTGTCCTAGTGCAGAACTTTTCATTTTTCAACATTTAACCTCTTTTCCAATTGAAAAAACCCAAACACTAGTGTGTCCCGCTTGTTGTAATTTATGAGCTTTTCTGTACATTGCATACTTGCATAGTTTGGTGGGCTTGCAAAAAATAGAAAAAGGCTATTGATCCCCTCCCCTAATTTATTAAACAAACATAAAATAATAGGGCTAATACTGAGCCTGGGGTCACCATCAAAATTGGGGACCACTCATAGTAGGAGTCATTTTTTCACCCCTTCTGAGTTGATTGTTTTTAATCAGTTAACACTGTTATTTCAAAACCCATTAGATTTTAAACCCCTTTTCCGGAAATTGAACGAAAACCTAAAAGGTCAGTGGGGAAAAGTGACATCAAAAGGATACATTGTGTGGGTGTTTTAAAAGTGATCAAAAAGCCTTGTGCCCCCAAAATTATATCAATAAAAACATCAAATCATCCTGCAAAAAACAAGCCCCTACACATCTCCATACACAGAAAATAAAAAATTTAAATGGGTCTGGGACTATGGGGGATGTTTTAAAACTTGTTTTCCTTTTTGAAAAAAATTTGGTTTTTTTTTGTGTAAACGAAATTAAAACATTAAAAAAAATACAAGTGGGTATCGGGAGCCGCTAAAAAAAAATAAAATTTACACTCCCAGGTTTGCTTTGTTTTTTTAAATTTACGCCTCACAAAAAGTGATAAAAGTTTCTTTGGCCCCCATATAATGGAAACCCAAATAAAAACATCAACGCGGCAGCAAAAAACAAGCCCATAATCCGCTCCATGTACAGAAAAATAAAAAAGTTATGGCTGTCAGAATATGATTTTTTTATAAACGCATTTCTATTGTGTAAAAGTAATAACATAAAAAAACTGTGTAAAATTTATATAATAATTTATATCATTGCAGTTGTACCACCCCCAAATAGAAAAGTTACCCTGTCTTTTAAACTTTATGGAAAAATGTTTACAAAATTTGAAGCCCAAAAAAACCAATGGGGAAACCCTACTTTTTTTTTTTGCCCCTTTTTTATGAGCCAAGAAAAAAAAATTTTGGAAAAAACCCCTGTGGCCCAGAATGAAAATTAAAACCCCCGGGAACCCCATGAGGGATGTTGTACCCAAGATGAGGGGGATTTTGGGAAAGGTTTTTACTTGTTCTGGTTTTTGGGGGGAATTTATAAATGTGACAGGGGCACTCAACCAAAATCTCCCTTTCCCAAAAAGCCAAACAGTGCTCCCTCCCTTGTAGCCTCCCATGGCCCCCAAAACCAAGCCTTTTAAACCGCACATATGGGGTATTGCTGACCTTTAAAATTAAATTGAAATAAAAAATTTTGGGGTGCTTTTTTTCAAGGATTTTTTTTAAAAAAATTAAAAAACCTTTCAGTAAAATTGTTTGATAATTGAAAAAAAATTTTTTTTTTATTTTTAAAAACCACCACCTAATGCTAAAAAATTTGTCCAACACCTGTGGGGTTGATATACTCACTAAACCCCTGGATATATTCCATAAGGGGTGTAGTTTCCAATACAGGGTCTTTTTAGCAGTGTTTATTAAGTTTTGGAATCTTAGGGGGTCCGCAAACCTGGATTGGCGCCTAAAGAAAATCATATTAAAAAATGAGACCCCGAAGTCCGGTAGGTGCTCCTGCTATTTTGGGGCTTCTGGTTGAGCAAAAGAGCCCACTAGGGCCATAAAGGCTATAGAACCATCCACAGCCTGAACAGGAAGTAGGAGTCTGAAGCTGGAGAACCACCCAATCCTGAACAGGAAATGGGGGCCTGAAGATGTAGAACCCTCCCCCCCACACAACCTGAATCAGGAAGAGTCTTAAGCTGCAGAACTGTCCACATCTTGAACAGGAAGTAAGAGCCTGAAGTTGTAGAACTGCCCACAGGTTGAACAGAAAGTGGTAGCCTGATACTGGCTGTGAAGAGCAGGTTCTGTAAAACAGCATATACTGTAAGAAGATTCCTTTAAACATAGTTTGAGTTTTTGGGTTATTTTGTGTCCCCAAAAAATTGGGGAAGTCGCAAAACTCCAAATTGGTATCAACAAAAACTACTCTTCATCTTCCAGGAAATAAGTCCAGACTCCGATCCATGGGTGGAAGTACAAAAAAAGTTATTGGAGACAGAAAACCACGTTAGAACTTGAATTTAAGACTTACATTTTTTTTAAGTTTTTTTTTTAATTAGGAATACATAAAGAACGTTTATAAAAGTTTTGTTATCCCCAGAATTGTACTGAGCTGCAGAATACAGATATTATGTCATTTACACCAAGCAGTAAATTTCATAAAAATGAGACCCCCGCAAACACGGAACAACTGCGCCTTGTTTCACGTTAAACCACACACAGATTTTTTTTTGTTTCCCAGTATATACTGTATTATAGTATGGTCAAAAGTACTATTAAAAAGACCATCTTATACCACAAAAAAAACAAGTCCTCATAGGTCTATGTATATGGAAAAATAAAAAAAAGTTATGGCTCTGGGAAGGTGAAGGGGACAAAGGGAACATTAAGGCAAATTGCTGTTGTGTGATTTTGCCATCACTGTCGGATAAATGCAAGTCACAATACATGGACCCTAATTATCTCCAGAGTGTGCATCCGAAACGCTCTGACTGGAGACGTGACTGTGCACTTGCGGCCCCTCTCCATTCATTTCAATGGGCAGAGAAGCAGTTACACTCGGCTGTTTTTGGATCTCCCATTGAAATGAATGGAGAGTGGCCATACTTGCACAGTCACTTCTTTGTTCTGAATGGAGATTTTTGGAGCCCTATCTGGAGATAGGTGCGGGTCCTAAAGGTGAAACCTGCATCTATCTTACATTGATGACTAGTGTTGAGAGAACAGTAAAAAGTTCTAGTTCTATTAGAACCTCGAACTTTTGTGAGTTTGGTTCAAAGTTCTATTTGAACTAGAACTCGAACCCCATTAAAGTCAATGATGTTCTGGTTAGTTTTTATATCCATACAGGTGAGGAGAAGCTGGAATTACCATCCATAACAGTAAACTGGATCCGTGAAACAACTTAGTGAAGAAAATTTGGCTCTAAGAGTGATGGAAAAAATTGAGAGGCTAAAATACTTCATTCCTTTCAATGGCTAACTGAAAAGATGAGGATAGCTTGCAAGCAGGGGCGTAGCTATAGGAGGTGCGGCGCTAGCAGCTGCTACGGGGCCCTGCATCCTGAAGGGGGTCAAAAGCTCCTTTGACACAGAAGATTTGGAGATGGTGTGTAATACAATTATTGAACCCCCAAAACTGCAAAAACAGAACTTTTGGGCACGGAATATGATTTAGCAACTCCAAGCACTCTGTATAATATATCCATGTATATGAGAGTTAGGCGTTATGTGAGCCTGCAAATGTCACCAAATAACAGCTTCTGGGTGTAGGAAAGATGCAGCCAGCAATACCAATCTCCATAACTATTGCTGTCTACGGAGAGGAAAATGCCATCTAACTAAGAGCAGTCTGTACAGTACAGAGAGTGAGCTGAAAATGGCGTTCACAAGGCAATACAGTGAAATATATATAACATGGTCATGTGATTTTAGCAGCCAATGAGATCCCTACACCTCAGCGATGACTTCTTGACTCTTCTCTCTGCTCTGCACTGATTGGATGGCCACCAAAAGTGCAATAAGGTGATTGGATGGCTGCCAATAGTGTAAAAAGCTGCTGAAAACAAAAATGAAATTGGCGCGTCGAACTAGAACTTTAGTCGAACGAACAGTAAAATGTTCGGTTCGAGTTCTAAAAATTTGAGAAGTTCTACTAGAACTTAACTTTTCTAGAACAGTTCAATCAACACTATTGATGACATGTCCTATCGATATGTTTATGATGGCAATTAAAAAAAAAAGCTCATTTCAGCATCTGTTTTGTTTTATCTTTTACATTATTCACATTTCTCACTAAATAACCTGTTAGAATTAATCTAACACTGAAAAAAATATATTTCAACAACCAACCATGAGAAAGTATAAAGAATCAGAATCAAGAATCTGGTCAGAAAAAGAGAGTAAATAGTCCGGTCAGGAAGTGGTTGAAGTTGCACAGATAACCCATAGTGATACGGTAAGGTGGAGTGCCAAACCTCCAACCCAACTCTATGGCATCTGAGGAGACGGCCCTGCTACAACTTGATCTTGAATCTCTAGTTTCACATTATGAAGCCTTCACAGCCATACAGTGACCTTAGAGAGTTGAGCGCACGTGTGACTATGCCGTAGGGAGATCACATCTGCACAACCATCGCAGTAATTTCCTGTCTGGAAGCACTTAGAGTTCCTTGATCTCTGGTCCATAGAGAACCTGTCATGAAAACCGTTGGGAAGAGATCCCTCTATAAATGTCTTGCATGTATATAACATCATGACACACAGGCATCTACCCAAATGATACTGCAACACCTGCAGGCCGTTCTATATGGGAAGGTGGAAATTGTACTTGGAAGTCAAGGAAGAAAGCGGACTTCATGTAAGCATAAAGACTATTGTTTTACCGCCTCAAATGTCCTACCGCTTTAAAGGGTTATTCCTGTTTTATTGATTGGCTTTCAACATGTAAGCATGAAAGGTAAATACAGACTATTACAAAATACATTGCTGTTCTGATTTTGCTTCTCTTTAGAGTTAGGAGCAGATCCTATCTCCTGCATTTGTGCACAAGCTTTCCTACTTACTGGCTTTCTCTCTGCTTCTACAGGCTGTAGCAGTGGTTAGGATGATGACTCAATCCCTACTCTGTTCGTTATCCTGAAGACGGGAGCCTGTTTACATTACTTACTGAAAAGCTTTAACCCTTTAGAGCTCTGTGGACTTGTGCACTTCAGTTTACAAACCTCCAATCATGTCACTGCAACAAAATCAGTTAGAAATAGCAGAGCTGTATAACCACCCACAGCCTGTGTAGGAATTGGGAGTCGGAAGCTGTTTAACTGCCCACAGCCTGAACAAGAAGTAGGGTCCTGAAGCTGTTGAACCGCCCACAACTTGTACAGATAGTGGGAGCTTGAAACTCTAGAACCACCCACAGCCTGAACAGAAAATGGGAGCCTGAAGCTGGCTGTGAAGATCATGCTCTGTGAAATAGCATTGCTAAGACAACCCCTTAAGGCCAGTAAATGGTCAGACCATGACGGCATCTATAGGACATTGTTCAGCATATTATACTCTATACATGCTGTGTACACCCAAGTTCTGGTGCAAGTAGTGTTGAGCGATTATAATCGACAAAGTTGACATCGGCATGGCTTTTAGGTTGATCGGAAATTTCGGATCACGCGATAATTTAGGTGAGAATCTGCAGATAATCTATTACTATCGCGCCATTTACGACACTTCCTGTCTTTTTGACGGCCAGCAAATCAGCTTAGAGCAGGGTGAGCTGTGTGTGAGATGTCATGACTGGGATGTGTATGGTTGTCATTGGCTGGAAAAATCACATGACCTTGTTTTACATAGAACAGCCCTTCCTGTTCAGCATCAGTGTGTCTCATAAGAGCAGGACGTGTGTTAGCTTTCTCCTCAATACAGCTCAGCGACACAGTTCTATTTGTTCACACAGACAACTATGCTTTTGGCTGTGAACATTAGAATATAGGTAGATTAGAGAATTTCAGTTCTTAGTTAGTTAGGCTGAGGCTTTTAAAGAAGCATCTAGCGCTGTACAGCCGCAGGGAGGGGGGCGGCGCGGGCGAACACAGGCAGGCAGGCTTTTTAAAGGAGAGTGTATATTGTGCAGCTCAGACTCTGATTTGAACCTGCATTGAAATGGCTTTTTTTAACCAGTTTTTGCCCAGCACACCTCGCACCTGAGGTGAAATAGTACCTTTTATTTTGTGCAGCCCAGTTTTGTTCAAAGACCCACCTTGTACTTACATTAGGATACAGAAATTATCCAGTAACTGCTGTTGTATTTCATAGGTGCAAAAACCACCTTTTATTATCTGTACACAATTTAATTAGGTGTTTTTCACTTTGGCGCAGGCCATTTTTGTTCAAAGACCCATCTAATTTAGGGTTTAGGTTACAGTTTTTTCACAACTTTGGTCGAACCAGTCAAGATTATAAGGGAAATATTAGCTTTCCCATTCAATGTCAATTGTCTCCTGTTTTAATTGCCACACAGGTTGCCGTCGGCTTGTAGCACTTGTCCATAAGTCAGTAGTTAGTATGGCATAATAGATGTACAAACGTTACTGACCCATTAAAAAACAAAACTAACTTGAACCTGTGAACAAATAGCGCTCACGCCTTTTGAACCTTGGAAGGTTATCATTCGCCGCCTGTTTGAACAATAACCTTCTTTGGCTTGAATCGCGTTAGTGGCATCTGTATATAACTTCAGGTTTGTCTTGTTTTTTAATGGGTCAGTAAAGTTTCTACACGTTTTGTGCCATAAGCCTGATATTTACTATTGATATTTGGTTGAACCACCGTTGAAATGGATAGAGCCCGTTCTAGGAATAATATTCTTTACCTTTACTAAGCAAAGAACACACAAATCATTGTCTATATGTGATTTAGTTTAATACTGTACCTGCAACATAATATACATAGGGTACATAATGTACAATATACTATGCTTACATAACGTATTGTCATCTAAGTGTAATATGCATTGTGTAGGTGCTAGGCACCATCTCTGATGTCAAAACGACCTGTCTAATAGTGTTCGTCCTCCTCATTAAGCAAGAACGCCTCTTATCTGTTAAAGAGAACCTGTCACATAGGTTATGCCCCCCTTGCTGAGAACAGCACAAGCTAGTGTCAGACCTGCTGTTTCCAGCGCTGTGCCCCGTATTCTGTAGGATGCAGCAGTTTTAGAGCTTTTACCCCTCAAATCTTATTCATGAGCAGGAGTTATCTCCACCCACCAAATGTTAGCCCCGCCCACTGACAGTTATTCACATGTTTCTACCTATTCAAAGTAATAGGTTTATCAGTGGAGGTGGGCGGAGCTAGCCTCAGGTGGGCGGGGTTTGAAAAAAACTGACTCTTTGAAGGACTCTTCTGGCTGAAAACTGCAGATTTGAGCATTAAATACATGAAAACTCCAGCATCTTACAGAATAAGGGACACAGCGCTGGAAACAGCAGGTCTGACACTACCTTGTTCTGTCCTCAGCAAGGGGGGCATAACCTATGTGACAGGTTCCCTTCAAGGCCTGGACTCTACAAGACCTTGGAAGGTGTCCTGTGGAATCGATGGGCCTGGAGTCCGTACCCGGTAATTTTAGGCAGATGATAGGGCACCATGTTCCTTCATCCTTGTGTACTGTTTGGTTTATGCAGTTCAGTAAGGGACACTACATAGGACATTGCGTGTCCTCTTATGCCCACGAATATCCTCCAACACAGGACTTCCAACCCGTACTATACAGAGAACATGATATTTATATTGGTCGGTAAATATTAAAGTAACAATTGTATTTTTTTTTTTTTACCACATTTAACTCATAAGAAAAGAAAACTAAACAAAATAGCAATTCCAGCTCCTAAATGTCCAAAACTGTCATCAGAATCTTTGCAGCAAACTGCCCATCTTCATTTCAGGATTGTAGGACGGGTTCACACATGGTCAACTGTTTTGGTCTTGTTTTATAAAAAAGAGATGACAAATATATTTATAAATTATTTGCAAAAAAAAAACACACCCCTGGTGCCATTACTGGTGTACAGGATATAAGGTGAATGAAAAGGTTGAGACATAAAGGAACCATAAAAGGTTCTCCATTAACCTGGAGCTGCCCTGGGTATCTGCACCAAATCCTGTGAGTTGGGAGCCGCGGCTTCCAGGGATCAGACTTGTTTTCTGGAACATACCCCAGATGCTCGTTTGGATTAAGATCTGGGGAATTTTGAGGCCAAATTACTGCCTTGAACTATTTGTCATGTTCCTTATTCCTGAACAATTTTTGTAGTGTGGCTGGGACATATCCTGATGAAAAGGGAAGGGAATCCCTCTGCCATGAAGGGGAGGAGTTGGTCTTTACAATGCTTAGATAGGTGACAACATCACAACATCTACATGATATCAGGAGCCAACACTTAGAAGCAGAACATTTTCCATCACAATGCCCTCGCCATCTTGTCTTCTTCCCATAGTGCATACTGATGCTATCTCTTCCCCAGGTAAGAGATGCACACACACCAGCCATCCATATGATGCCAGGAACCCCCAGCAAAACATTGCCCATCACACAACCCCCACCAACTTGTCTTCTTCCCATAGTACATCCTCAGGTAAGTGGTGCACACACACCTGGCCATCCACATGACGGAAAACGTTATCCATCAGATCAGGTCGCCTTCTTCCATTGCTCCATGCTCTAGTTCTGATGCTCCCATGCCCACTATAGACACTTTCAGTGGAGGGCAGGGGTCAGCATGGGTCCTCTGACCAGTCTGCAGTTCCAGGTCCGCTTACATAACAAGCTGCAATGGTCTATGTGATCTGACACCTTTCTATCACAGCCAGCAGGAACTCTTTTAATAATTGGTTCTACAGTAGCTCTTCTATGGGATCAGGCCAGATAGATTCGCTTTCCCTTCCCTTGTGCCTATGATGTTTGTTCTCTCGTTGTTCTTAGCACCATTGCTGTTTTGTAGGCACTAAGGACTGAGTACCAGGAACCCCCACAGATGACCTACTGTTTAGGAAATACTCAAACCCAGACATTTAGAGATCAAAATTTGTCTCTTTCCAAAGTCTCTCAGATTCTTACACTTCTCTGCTTCCAACAAATTCAGGGACTGACTGTTTACTTGCCCCATCCCAATAGTTTACAAGCACCATTGTCATACAATAACCAATGTTATTCACCTCACCTTTCAGATATTTTATTCTGTTGGCTGAAAGATGTATATGTGTATTATATGTTGTTTATACACTATTTGTATGTATTATGTATTGTATGTGCGCTACATAAGTGTATTATGTACTATATGCACGAATATACCTACATAATGACATGATGAAAAATACTATACATATGTAATATATAACACATACAAATTATTCTATTATTAATAATAATTATTATTATTATTATTATTATTATTATTTTAAGCAACATTAATTCCAAGGATATGTACACTAATTTTTTATTATTAAATGATATTATTGATTATTTTTAGTATTATTTTTTATCCTGTTTATGTTTTTATTATATTTATTTATTCTTAAGCATTATTTATTTCGGGGAGCTGTACAACTAATTAGCAACAAACTGGTAAACACAAAATAAACTTATATTATGCACGTACTGTTCACAAACAAACCTAGACAGTGCACATACATTATGTAACATACAGCAATAAGAGAATAAGGCACATATAGTACAAACTGGGTAAACAGATATTTCTTGAGCAGGGCTGAATTTAATGTTTGATTGTGCCCTCATTAAGGGGAGTCACCATGTAGGGGGAAAACACCATTCGGCAGGGTTCACACGGCTGATTCACGCCGTAATTAGGGAACGGATTTCGCCCGCAATTACGGTGTGTGTACAGGGGGGGGCGGCCGGCAGCTCGCCGGCCCCATAGACAGCCATTATCCACGGCACGTATCCCTGCTCGTCGTATTTCACGAGCCGGGAGAGGAGACGGAATCCATAGTTCTCTATGAGAACTGTGGATTACCGTAATGTCTGGGATGGATTTCGGCTGTATTACAGCGCAGTACGGCGCGAAATACGGAACAAAATCTGTCCCAAAATAAGCCGTGTGAACATAGCCTTAGTCACGCCATTGAAATTTCAATATTTTCAAAAAAGGCTCATGGGAAATCAGCTTGGACTCTTGTAGAGCCACCTATTAGCGTTCCGCAAGTCACATCTGACTTGCATTGTGAATGGGATTCATGCCAACAAAATATTCATCTGCAGACAGTTGTTTCGGGGGGGGTTTTATGTCACTTGTGTGACATGTAGCCAACTGGTGGCACAACCACAATGTGCACATAGCAAGGGTGTACAGTGTAATGCAAAGTATGCACTACATATAAATAGCTTGTATATCCACTTAGTCAATCAGAAGATGGTTTATGTGTAGGCAAATCTTCATCCCTTGCCACAGGGAGTCTATGACACAACCATGAGGCATTGAAGCACATCTGATATTCTCCCATACTGTCTGCACATAGTAAATTCTAGTTGTAAGCTCCACAGGTCATGGACTATAACTATCTTCTGTAAACAGGTGAAACACTGGAAGATCTGGATAATGAAAAATTCATATACGATCGTTGCTCTGGTCCTGCT
Organism: Phyllomedusa bahiana; assembly: GCA_025379985.1. NCBI lineage: Eukaryota > Metazoa > Chordata > Amphibia > Anura > Hylidae > Phyllomedusa > Phyllomedusa bahiana. Next base: position 30,813 of record JAODAL010008784.1, on the reverse strand, counting down.
CCAGCTCGTTCCACATACTCATCCTCTGGGATCTGGTTGCAGCCTCTCATCTATTTCAGAGCGGGAAGGATTAATTCTCCCTGGAGACATCATGCTAGGGGCAGTGGTGCCTATTCATGTTGATAGGATCTACCAAAAAGTGACATTCAGTGAGAGACCACCCAAGACCACCTGCACAGTGTAAGTGGGGTATATTATGGTATACTGATGAAAAACAGATCTACAAATGCAGCTCAGCAAAACTAACTTCATTTTGCATGTGTTCATGAGTAGAACTGTTTTTAAATAAAGCAAATGGTCCACTTTTTTAGTGATGATAAGCAATATCTGGCCACTTTAAATGCTAATACATAGTAAAATACTTCTGCTTTCCAAAATACTGCCCCCTATGTACCAGACTATATAACTACTATAACACTCTCCCCTATGTACAAGAATACATACTAAAAGCCCCATACAAGACAGACTACCTGAATCTCCTCTAGTACAATGTTAGGCCACTACATAAGTACCTGCACCCATGTACAAACGAACCATAACTTGCGTAGTATGCATCCTATGAGAAGGATTTGACTAACATTGCTCCTATGCTACAAAATATAACTACATTTTATTTCCTTGTACAAGATTATAATCATACAATGTTCCACAAAACAAGAGACTACTAATTTCATAGAATGGAACTGCTCCAACGTACGATAATGACTTACTATATACCTGTCCCTATGTACAGAATGTAACACTATAATACTGCCCCTATGTACAAGAATATAACTACTATAATACATGCCCCTATGTACAAGAATATAACTACTATAATACTGCCCCTATGTACAACAATATAACTACTATAATACTGCTCATATGTACAAGAATATAACTACTATAATACTGCCCTATGTATAAGAATATAACTACTATAATACTGACCCTATGTATAAGAATATAACTACTATAATACTGCCCCATGTACCAGAATATATAACTACTATAATACTGCCCCCATGTACAAGAATATAACTACTATAATACTGCCCCCATGTACAAGAATATAACTTCTGTAATACTGCCCCCATGTTCAAGAATATAACGACTATAATACTGCCCCCATGTACAAGAATATAACTACTATAATACTGCCTCTATGTACAAGAATATAACTACTATAATACTGCTCCTATGTTCAAGAATACAACTACTATAATACTGTCCCTATGTGCAAGAATATAACTACTATAATACTGCTCCTATGTTCAAGAATATAACTACTATAATACTGCCCCTATGTACAAGAATGTAACTGCTATAATACTACAGCAAACAAGGTAGAGGAGAACCAGCTCACCTGGAGATCCTGAGGCCTCAACGGTGATTTGGGTAGACTACTCCCAGCAGCAAACAGCAAGCAAGTGCACAGACGTGCAAACCAGCTTCACGATGAGGAGGAACAAGAGTTCAGCGTGATGAATGGTGTGGATAAAATCCAATCAATTTATTTGAATTTCTTTAAAACAGATCCAAAAATATTTTTTTGAAAAAAAAAGTGCTAGGATGAAGATGGCTTAGCATAACAGGTAAGTAGCAGCTATGGCATGGCACAAACAGCCGACGCGTTTCGGGAGTTAATCCCTTATTCTTGGTTCCATTGTGCATGTGGGGGAAGGGCAGGATGTGACTTAAATAGTATATCGTCGGCACCGCCCCCATAACTTAAACAAATAACCATGTTAGTAAGACAGTGCTTTAAAAACAAACATATATCTACAATTAGCAACAGGTTTATCAAGAATCTATTGATGGTAGCAAAATAGCTGATAGAAACATGTATGCAAACATAGATGCAAAAATGAATGCATATATTTAAGATTTGTTAATAGATGCAAAAAATGAATGCATATATTTAAGATTTGTTAATAGATGCAAAAAATGAATGCATATATTTAAGATTTGTTAATAGTGATACGTGATATCTTGTTGGGTGTTTAACCCTAAAGGTACGCGGGTGGATAACTGAAAGATCCACCACGCTTCCCTTGAGAGGAGTTTCTTTTGCAGATTACCCCCCTTGGTGAACGCATCACCTTTTCAATACCAACAACTGTAAGTGAAGAGACATTCCCCGCATGTACAGCGCAGAAATGTCTCGATACTGCAGAAGACTTAAGACACCGGACGGATAGCATCCGAGAGGTGTCTCCGTATTCTAATTTTTAAAGGGCCGGTAGTACAACCGACGTATTGTAAGTTGCAGATAGTGCAGCTAATAAGGTAAATCACATATTTGCTATTGCAATTGATGTGTGACTGTATTTCAAATGTTTTCCCATTACTAGCTGAACTAAACAAAGTAGTTTTATGTACAAAATTGCAGGTGGTGCATATTGTGTGCCCGCATTTGAAAAAACCTTTGTATCAAGCCGTGGTTGGATTTCTATTCTTTTAGTTTTTTTAGGTTGAAACAGGCTGGGAGATAACATGGTTCCTAGATTAGGAGCTCGCCTGGCTACAAACCGGACATTATTTTCCAAAATTTGTTTGATTTTAGAATTAACATAAAGCAGTGTGAGATGTTTCCTGATGATGCGGACAATCTCAGGGTATTGGCGACTATAACATGTACTAAAAGTAACGCTCTTGCCTGTCAGACCAACTGTAGATTTTTTCCTACGACTTTCCAGCAACAATGTATTCCTGTCTAAATTGCCAACTTTTTGAGTTGCTGTTTTAAGATGACTTTGTTTATAACCTCTACGTTTTAGATTTGTGCATAACGTTTTTTGTTGGGATTGAAACTCCTGGTTGTCACTGCAATTACGTTTAAGGCGGCATAACTCGCCCAAAGGGATATTGCTGGTGACGTGTCCCGGATGGCAGGATGAGGCCAAAAGGATTGAATTCTTTGCTGTGGGTTTACAGTAGGGACTGATTCTTATCTGTGTACCCTCTGTTGGTGCTGATAAGGTTACATCTAAGAAATTAATATTTGAATTATTCCATGTATATGTGAATTTTAAATTTCTTGAATTGCTGTTCAAATAATTAACAAATTCTTTTATCATATCAACAGGGCCTCTCCACACAAACAGACAGTCATCTATATATCTACAAAACCAGTAGATGTATTTACAAAATGGATTATTATCACTGTATAGATATGTTTCTTCAAAAAAAGCCATGTATATTCCTGCAAGGGCTGGGGAGAATCTAGCTCCCATAGAAGCGCCGCATTTTTGTAAAAAAAATTGGTTATCAAACATAAAAAAATTATGGCTGAGCAAATATTCAACAGCTGATATGATGAACCTCTGTTTGTCTGGAGAAAAACCGCTGTATCTACGCAAAAAAAACTCCAAGGCAGAAACGCCTTGATCATGAGGAATAGAAGAATAAAGATTGACCACATCACATGTGACCCAAACTGCTCCATCTGGCCATGGCAAATGTTCCATGACGGGAATGAGCTGCTTAGTGTCTCTCAAATATCCGGGAGTATTGGTAACCAAGTGTTGAAGCTGCACGTTGACCCACCGTCCCAGTTCTTCGTTTAATGATCCGATCCCTGAGACGATGGGTCGAAAGGGGAGGGGGGGAATCCCTTTGTGGATTTTAGGAAGTGCATGGTAGATTGGAATTATTGGATCAGTAGGAAGTAGGAGTAGTGCTATAATACTACTCCTATGTTCAAGAATATAACTACTAAAATACTGCCCCCATGTACAAGAATATAACGACTATAATACTGCCCCCATGAACAAGAATATAATAACTATAATACTGCCCCTATGTACAAGAATATAACTACTTCTATAATACTACTCCTATGTACAAAAATATAACTACTATAATACTGCCCCCATGTACAAGAATATAACGACTATAATACTGCCCCCGTGTACAAGAATATAACTACTATAATATTGCTCCTATGTACAAGAAAATAACTACACTAATAATACAAAATGTACAAGAATATAACTTCTATAATACTGCCCATATGTACAAGAATATAACTTCTATAATACTACTCCTATGTACAAGAATATAACTACTATAATACTGCCCCCTATGTTCAAGAATATAACTACTATAATACTGCCTATATGTACAAGAATATAACTACTATAATACTGTCCTCCATTTACAAGAATATAACTCCTATAATAATGCCTCATATGTATAAGAATATAACTGCTATAATACTGCTCCTATGTACAAGAATGTAACTACTATATTCTTTTTATTTAAAAATTTATAAATTATTTACAATAAAATCACAGAATCGAAGGAATAAAGTTACATTACATATTATAACCAACATTACACAAATCCTGACACATGGATATTCCTCCAGCAGACATTACTCGGGTTATTTCTCAGGTCTTTTGTATATACGCTCTTCAGTCTCTCTTGGATCTTATACATGACTGTATTACAGGAGAGGACCTCCTTATTGATGGTGAGGCAGCATCGCACCCCCCACAGTTGGTAAATGGTGACTACATTGATTATATACAAGGAGCTTCAGTTATATTTCCTAAGCTCTGGCGGGAAGTCTCCATACAGCAGCTGAGAGTAGGACTGTTTCCCTAGATGTGGTAGCTGGAGGGACAGTGACGCGGCCTCCCATACTTGTGCACTGAAGGGGCACTCTAACAGGAGATGCTCCATTGTCTCTAGGATCTGGGGACACTCTTCTCTAGGACAGGATCTGTCAGGTACATTCCTGCACTTCAGATTTGCTTTAACATTTTACCATGAAATCCCAGCCATGCCACGTCTCTCATGTGTGGGGGAAGCCTGGGATCCAACAGAGTTTTTGCAGCCTGTCTCACGTCGAGGATCAGGGCACCCCTCAATTGTATGTGGACACCAAACTGGGATCTCAGAAGGTTTCTGTACAAATCCCTTCTGCTCAGCTGCTTCACATCATCATACAAGATCTTCCATTTTATAATCTTGTGAATGATATAGACCCCATACCAAGACACACCATTCTTGAGACGCCCTGAGATCCTCTTAACGGGGTCACCTGTTGACCACACAGAAACAATCTGGCACCGGGAACACCACACTGATATATAGGAAGAGGGGGATGAGGAAGCTTCTCATCAGGCGGACCTTCTCCTGATACGTCAGCTTACAATGCTTCCAGCTCTGCACCTTCTGCTCACTCACCACCAGCTTCTCCTTCCAGTTCTCCTGTCCCTCATCCACTGCTCCAAACACAACTGCCAGGATCCTGATCTTATCCTGTACAGTTTTGAAGGGCACAGAAAAGACATTGCTGTCACTTCCCAACCACAAGGCCTCGCTCTTCTCCATGTTTACAGCGGAGTTTGACACCTGTGAGAAGGACGATATTTCCTGTTCTAGGGCTGCACAATCTCCTCTAGAGGACACCAGGACGGTCACATCATCTGCATAAGTGCAGAACTTTACCTCCTCCACCTTATTCTGCAGGTGACATCTTAGGCCCTTAGACATCCTATTATCGTGCAACTTCCGTAGAAAGGGGTCCAGACTGAAGACATAAAGCAACGGGCTGAGAGGGCTTTAAGGCTGAGAGGGCCTTGCCTCACCCCTGACAGGACCCTGAAGGGCTCTGCTAGATGGCCATTCACCAGGGGGCTGGCTCACTGCCTCCTTATACAGAACCTGCAGCCACTGTACAAAGCCAGCAGGAAGCCGTACTCCAACAACACCTGGTACAGGTATTCATGGTGGACTCTGTCAAACGCCTTACTCTGATCTAGGCCTACAACATAAGAGGCAACCTTATGCTGTTTAATGTAGGTCACAGCCTCTCTCACTAACAGCAATGAGTCCTCGATAGAGCGACCTTTGACTCCACAAGTCTGATTGGAGATGATAAGCTCTTCTGCCACCTCACTCAGTCTGAGATACAAGATCTAGGCCAAGATCTTATAATCTGTGTTCAACAAGGACAATGGACGCCAGTGTTTTAAACCCTTAAGCCCCAGGCCTGAAAAGTAGTCAATGACCAGAACATTTTTTTAGTTTTTGCCTACTTGGTTTTAAACAGTTGTAATTTTTTTATTTTTCAATGACGTAGTTGGATGAGGCCTTGTTTTATTCGAGACAAGTTGTACTTTATGGGGGAATAATTTAAGTTCACTTAGAAATAATTGCAGAATTTTTTTCATATTTTTGAATTTTTTTTTTTTTGAATTTTTTTTTTTTTTTACACCATTCACATTTCACACTTAACTTGTTAGATTAATTCTACAAGTTATTACGGTCGTTTAATTACCTAATATGTGTAGAGTTTTGTTGTGTGTGTAATATATGCACAATTATTTTTTATTAAATATTTAATTCTATTATTTATTCTTTTATAATTTTTATTTTTTTATCTATTTTTTTTAAATCCCTGAAGGGAGAACTGTTATACATTTTTTTTTTTTTATACTTAGTAATGTATTAACATATTCATATATGCTAATACATTATAATCTTTGTCAGTCTGACACAGGCAGTGATCAGGACAGCACACAGTCGGCCCTGGTCACTGGCTTATTACACAGACAGCCCTGTGGCTAGTCTAGGTCCCTAGGGCTGACTATGCAGCCATTCCCCGGGCTCTGTCAGGTCACCGGGTGTCCCAATCACCTGACAGAGCAGGGAAACCCTTTGATTGTGCTACGGTAATGACCTGCGGCAATGAAATGTTTAAAGCACCGGTGAGTGGAGGTTACCCCACTCCCCGGTGCTTGCAGGAGCTTTGCTGGGATCAGGGCTGTGCAGTAAAGCCACGATCTCACCACAGCTGCTGCGCCCGGAGCCACAAATTCCGATGTCTGCAGCGACGCCAAATGACGTCGCTGTAGACAAACTACCTGCACCAGCCGATGTCAAAAGTCGGTGGGCGGTCGTTAAGGAGTTAATTCTTTCATATCTCCCTTCTTTGCCAGTAGGACTAGAACAGATCTGTACTGGGATGGTAGTAGCTTCCCAACAGAGAGGCAATCATTATATATCTCCACCAGGTCAGGAGCCAGTATGTCCCTGAACTCTTTGTAGAGCTCACTGGTCAGGCCATCGAGCCCCGGACTCTTCTTAGTTTTCAGAGAGTCAATGCTCCTCTTCATCCACTGTTATGGGGTCAGCCAGGCTATCTGCCCATACAGGATCTAATTTAGGCACACTTTTCAGATAGGCTTGGATATGGTCACTATTAATCTGGCTCCTATGGATTTCCATCTGCCCAGATTGCTCCTTCCCATTCTCATCCACTAAGCCTGTCATTACCTTACTGCCGATCCTGTTCTTACAGGCAATAAAGGGGTCTGGGGTGTGAAGCCCCCAATTATCAAACTGTCCCTCTGCTTTCAGAGACTTGAGACGATCGTACTGTAGCTCTCTCATCTTCTGCTTTAACTGGCTGACCAGTTTACCGTCCACCTCCTCTCCTCTGTTAATCCTCCCATACATACGGCTCAGGAGCAGTCTCAGGGCAGAATACCTGATATAAGCCGCACTGTTCTGTCTGCGCGCAGTCTTGAGAATAAACTGCTTGATGTCTCCTTTCATGCATTCCCACCACTCTGCTGGGCTATCAAAGCACTGGGTGGTCCTCGGCTCCTTATAGAAGGTAGTAAAGGCCTCCTTAAACTCTGGGTGCTGGAGCACTGAGCTATTCACCTTCCAGTAACCCTTCCCATAGATCATGGACTTAGCCACATCCAGCACCACACAATGGTCTGAAAAGTCTATGGGGCTTATCCTGTACTGAGAACATTTCATGTCCCGCTTAATGTACACACGGTCGATCCTGCTGGCATCACCACCCTTATGGTAAGTGTAGGCCTTATTGGTACAATGTAATGTATAGGGATGTATGAGATGGGACTGCTGCACTATATTATTGAGAAAGGTTTCATCATATCTGAGCCACTTATGACTACTGGACCGATCTACATTGCTGGAGACACTATTAAAATCACCACAGAGTATAAAAACCCTGGATGTAAAACAATATGGCTTCATCTGCTGGAACAGCTCCCTCTGCTCTTTCCTAGTCTGCTGAGCATAGACATTAATAACTCTATAATGTACAGTGTCCAGCACCAGGCACCGGCCGGGGCAAATCTCCAGGACCTTCTCCACTTGCATCTCTGTGTTATTAAACAGGATTCCAACGCCATAATTTCTTTCCAGTCCAAAGAACCAAAATGATGCTCCGTGGATCCAGTCCCTCTTGGCTGCAAACACCTGCGCATTGTTCTTCAGATAGGTCTCCTGAAGGAAGATGATTTCAGACCTCTCCTGAGACAGACGCTGATAAATTGCCTGACGCCGACTCCTTACACTGTTGAAGTTGATGGAGCTTATTCTCAGCCTCATCATGGTCACTTGTGCTTTTTGGTGGCCTTTTTCCACCAGCTCTTTCTGTGACTTGTAGCTCTATGTCTTTTGGCAGACAATGTTGCATCAGGCTCATCTTCCTGAGGGTTCTCATCTGGAGTCTGAGCAGGAACTTGCTCCATTGGCTCCTCCTGACCTTTTCTAGTAGAGCAGTGTATCTCCCAGAAGTTACCTCCAACTCTGGTGACTCTGTAAAAAGGAAAAATACCAAAGCTGAATGTAGTGTTGTGGTGAGGATGCAGGTACCCTGGAATGAATCCACTTGGAGATAATCATCTGCTGGATCAAAACACTTTATTCCTTGCTTCCATCATGGCATTCTGTAACTCCTCTCCTGCCTCTCCACCCCTTTAGCTCCGTCTCCTCCTCCCTTAATACATCACTGTTGCTAGGCAGAGTAGATAGTGAACCAACATTATTGAGAATGCTTATAACAACATCACACTGGAGCTTCTAGAAAACTTACTGTAATAGCGAAAGAAACAGTCTGAAAGTTCTCCTCCTCCGCAGTGATCCAAGCGACTGGACCTTCTGGTTTAATAGACTCACTAGACTGTTCAGATGGTTGAGTGTCTCTTTAGTGGCTGGTGTTATCTTCAGTGCGTCCCCTGCAGGAATCACAGGAGTTTTCTTGGTGGCTGGTGGTATGTGTGGTGTATCCCCTGCAGGAATCACAGGAGTCTTCTTGGTGGCTGGTGGTACGTGTGGTGTATCCCCTGCAGGAGTCACAGGAGTCTTCTTGGTGGCACGTGTGGTACATACCCTGCAGGAATCACAGGAGTCTCCTTGGTGGTTGGTGGTACTTGCAGAGCAGTTTCCACTGGTTCAGCATTAGCTTCTGGAACATGGTCACTTGCATTCATTCTAGTGCTGTCAGGTTCTGGAGCTGGCTCTGCTCTCATGGTGACTACATGCAGCTATTCCTCCATGGCTTCTGCAGTAGTATAATTTTGCTGATTGTGTTGGGCATGTGGACAGTCCTTGAATGTGTGGCCTAGCTCTCAGCACAGGTTACAGATGACAACTCCTGTGCAATTGTCCTTCACATGCCCAAACTGTCCACATAGAGAACACTTAATGCGGGAGCAATTAAAAACAAGATGTCTGCCCCCACATCTATGGCACAGGCGCGGCTGCCCAGGATAATAGCATATCCCCCCCTCTGACCCCAGGTAGAAGGAATGTATCAGGTGCCTGGTGATTCCATTGGATTGATAAAGCTGGATCTTAACTGTATATCCCCGTTCTAGAATTCCTTCTCATCATAGATCTTTGCAGGAAAGGTCTTCACCTCGCATTGTCTCTGCAGCCAATGCATCAGATCTTCCACAGCCACCACCTCAGACTGGAACAAGATAGTGGCCGTCACTACCTTAAGCTTTGACAGTTGTCTCATGGAGATACTTCCAGATCTCATTCTCCTTAAAAAACTCACTTAAAAAGACTAAGCAAATCCACAACTCTAAAATATGACTTTTATTAATTCTTATTAAAATAAAAAACCTATCTCTATAAATACCAATAGTGAAGACATAACAATTACTCCTACTAACAGTTAGGGACTAGTTTTGGGGTTACTTTTTACCCTACCAAGGTCACTATTACAATCTACCTATCAAAAGTCGAGTAATCATCCCGAAAAGGACGGCCCAACACTCTAAAGCTCGCCCTACTTAATACTTACAAAGTCCCTCTATGTTGATCAAAAGGTTATGAAATATATATGTGACCAATATATACTAAATGTTTATCCTCCATATTCAATCACATATGTACTGGCAAATTCCATACATTAATGCAAACCCAAACCTAAAGATCACATATACATGTCAATATGCAACCTGATCCTCATCCTTCATTCCTGTATCCCTTAGTATCATTGTAAATGCTCCAGAAAAGGTCAAAACTATACTGTAGCTTGAAACTGATATCGTAAATCCTGCTAGATTGGATGTGGATCAGGGCGTACACCTCAGAAGCTTTAGACTTCATAAAGTCCTTCAGCAAAGCTTTTCCAATGTCCAGTCTGGAGGGGATACTTTCCTCTGGACCTGTATACTTTATCCTGACAGCGTTCCTCCTCTAGAGTGGGGGGTTACCTGCTCTTGTGACACTGGAGAAGGATCTCTGAAACTGATTGCTTCCTGCAAAAGGGTCAGTCCTGGGCCTTCCCTCTTCTCCAGGCTTACTAGCACCTGGCTGTTCTGCAGGATTACTGAGTCCTGGCTGTTCTGCAGTGTTACTGACACTTGGCTGTTCTGCAGGCACCTGTGTAACCTGCTCTTCATGCATCAACACTGATAGTCCAAAACTTCATGTATAGCCGGTTGTGAAATTGGTTCTAGTGTCAAGGGAAACTCACTTTGTTGGGTCTCGCTGATACAGTCAGGACTTTGTGGGGTCTCACTCACATAAGCAGCACAAGAGGTGTTATCTTGCTGTTCCACTGGAGACTCACTAACAAGCATCTCACCTGTGCAGATGGAGTCTGCTACAATTAACCCCATGTTGCCCGACACAGAGTTTTCCACAGCATTATCAGCACATACAGTGCTTGATTCCTCAATTTCATTGCTCATAGATTCTGCAGCCAATTCCTGCTGCTCATCTTACCTTCTCTTGAGACTTTGGATTCTTTTTTTCCTCTTTTTCTCCATTTCCCAGTTTTCTATCTTGGGGATTGTGTTTGCTCCTTTCTCCAGTCTCTCTCTCCCAGTACTAGTGTTGAGCGATTACGTTGGCTATCGACATCGGGCGATAGTCGATAGTCGGCCACCATCGATAAGGTTTTTCGATAGTGAGCAGTCGATTATGAGCGATGACCATTAAAGTCTATGGGGAGAGCAACAATACCTTCATTATTACACCCAAACGGGGCTGGAGAAGCTGGAATTAACAGCCACAACAGTCAAATGGATACCTACTACATCTAAGGCACAACACTTAGGCTATAAAAGCCACAGAAAAAAAGTCACACACCATTCATTATCCCTGTCTTGTACCACAGCATGACCCTTAAACCTGCATCACCACAAATTAAAAAGTGCCAGAAGGGCAGTATTATTTGAACCAATCATTTTACTTGAACTGGACATTGAATATCCCTGTCCTGGAACGCAGCATGACCCTAAAAACCTGCATTGACCCCACAGATTAAAAAGTGCCGGAAAAAGGGAGTCTTTCAACCACCATTTTAGTTTCACTGGACATTGACTAGAACTGTCCTGGACCGCAGTATGACCAATTAAACCTGTCTGACCCCCAGATTAAAAAGTGCCGGAAAAGGAGTCTTTTCAAACCACCATTTTAGTTGAACGGGACATTGACAAACCCTGTCCTGGGACCGCAGCATGACCCTTAAAACCTGCCTGACCCACAGATTAAAAAGTGCCGGAAAAATGGAGTCTTTCAACCATCATTTTAGTTGAACTGGACATTGACTAGAACTGTCCTGGACCGCAGTATGACCATTAAACCTGTCTGACCCCCAGATTAAAAAGTGCCGGAAAAGGGGGTCTTTCAACCACCATTTTAGTTGAACTGGACTTTGACTATAAACCTGTCCTGGGCCAGGGGCGGGGGCCGGAGTTCGTGGGTGTGGTGAGAGCCCAGGCTGGCGTTCTGTCTTTATTAACACGCCGGTTAAAATCCCCCTTTGATGAAACCCCGACCAACGAAAACTGTCTTGCTGAACAGAGTGCGGAAGCGGAAGGGGAAAAGAACCCCCACCTTCCTCAGACACATTTAAACCGGTAGGTTTGCCCCTCTGAATGATTGGGGGGGACCAATTGGCTTCACTTGGAAATATGGTTTTTTAAACGCTCCTGTTCCCCCCCCAGGTGCCCTTTTTCTTGGATTCTTTTTTCATTTTACTAAAGTGCGGAGGAAATTGTTCTGTACTTTGTTCTCGTCCTGCCCCCATACCCATGCCCCGGGGAATAACCCTTCATTGGTCAATTTTTTCCTTTGTACCCCCCCTTTGTACAATTCAGAGGAATTTTTTTTAACAGCTATTTTTGTACATGCAATTTTTTTTAGTACTTTAATTCGAAAACACATTTTTAAAATAGGAGGAATCCCACCATGTCTTTGTTTCTCTTTTTTTAATGTAAAAAAAGGGTTGTCTCAATACAGGGATTGATAGCTATGTTAAAGATTTTGCAAAAACAAGTCTTTTTTGAAATATGTGTCCATTAACATGCCCTACCTTTTCCTTTTCTGACCAAGCACCCATCACCCTTGACCCACTCTTAGACTTTGTTCTTCATAATTTTGTCGTTAGAAACAACATTTTTTTTTTTAATAGGCGTATAAAGCTGAATTTCAAAGAAAAAAAATGCCCCCAAAAAAATTTAAAAAGCATGCCCCTTTTTGGGGCACTTTGGCAATTGTGAAGAAAAAATGTCTGTTAAAAACAAAATTTTTTTTTAAAAAGGGGCCCCTGTAGTATGCTGCATTTCAAAAAAAATCCCCCCCAAAAATCAAGCATAACCTTGAGCCATTTTGGACATTTGTGAAAAAAAAAAATGTCTTTTAGAAAAAACAAAACTTTTTTTTTTATAAAAGGACCTGTATTTTTTGCTCATTTCAAAGCGCAGCCCCAAAAAATTATAAAAAATGACTCTCAGCCCTGTAAAATTTGGGGGGAGAAAGCCACTTAGAAGCCACCATTTCTGTTCCAAAGGACCATAATTAAGTTATTACAGAAAAATGACCTCAAACCATTGACAATGTGAAAACTTTTTAAAGATAAAGTGAGAAAAGGGAATAGGGGTTTTTGTCAAAAAAACCCTTGCTGTCTTTTACAGTCTCCTCACACAAAACCAAACAAAAATTTAATGTTGGAAAAAGAGAAAAAAATTGCGTAAGAAATGATCATTTAAAAAAATTTTTCAAGAGGGCCATTTCTGTTTGAAGAGGAATGTGAAGTAGACCGGGAACTAATGGTGACCCCGGGAATTGGGGCCCAAAATCATCGGATCCTGCCGATTTTATTTGTAAAAATAAAAAAACCACATTTTCTGTGGAAAAACCGGATGCGTTTGCTGAAATGACCCTCCAGCTGTGCTAAGGTCCCCCTAGATTTTTACGTGGCGGCGCCAGGGCAACACCTCTATGGGGTGACGAGCCAGCTGGGCCCTTCGTCCATTTTGGTACCCAGAAGTCTTTGGGTCCCCAAAAACATACAAAACATGGGTTGGACGCAGTAGTGTGCACCAGATCTTAAGTGATCCTTGTGTTGGTGTGTGCCCTCATTTCATGCGTCGGTGAGGTGGTAAACAAAGATTGCCAGAGGGCACCCTTAGGCTTTCCACCTTGCCTGCTGCTGCCGTACGCCTAAAATTGGGACTCTCTGTGCATGCTAATGTGTTCCACCGTGACATTTGGGGAACGTGAACAGCGCAACAGATGTCTCCAGTTGATCAATAGCAAGGTACCATTTCCTGCATTTTACTCCTATTTGGGTGGGTGGAAGGAAAGGTGTGGGTTTTGTTTTGTACCGGGGGGTCCCGGGGGGTGACCACCCAGTAATGTTGTTTTTTTGATGGCCTTAAAGCGAGGGGTCATGTTGGAGGAAATGGGCATCCAAGCACCCTGTAGAGATGGAGCTTGATTTCCCCAAACCTCATTTTCCCCTCCCCCCTAAAAACGCACCAAACCCTTTCGAAGGCGGGAAAATGGGTACGTCGGTGTTAGGAATACTCCCTCCCCCCCGCTTCCTCCGGAAAGCTTCAAAAACAGCCCTGATTGCCCGAATGTCCCCTGAGGCATGCCCGCCTTGCAATAGCCTGGACCCCGAACCCCCTGCCTAAAAAAAGACCGATAAAATTGAGAAACTGTGGGGGCCTTGTGGATTCGACGGGAGAAAGGCCCGTGTCCCCATTTTGGGCCATCTCCTCCCCCGTCGCTGGGGGAAAATGTTGTTTCAGGTGTCCAACAATCGTTCCAGAACTAAGATCACCACAAAAGCTCATGCTGACAAGGGCATTTTCCGCAGACCATTTTGGGGGCTTCTTCAAAAAATGGCAAGGTGGTGCAGAGCTCTTCACTGCCCCCACTCTCGGTGGGTGAACACCCCAGGTCCGCACCGCGCTTTCAGGCCTTTTTCACTTTTGTACTGCGTTATTGGCATTGCGCTGCACCACAATCGTGGAGCAATGGAGGGTGGAATTCCCGGTTTTGCCACGTAACAATGGACGGTTGACGGGGAGGCCGAGCTGACGCGCAAGAGCCAAAGCGGGACGAAAGCAGGGTGCGAACGGCGGAAGTGCGAACTCAAGACCTTGAAGCCTTCTCTACAGCAGGCAGTCCAGACGACCGGGTATCTCTTTAGAAATTTTCTGGGACGGACTCAAGGTTCATGAACATGTGCCAGGCAAGGGATGTGCTCCAGTCCCACTACCGATCTTAAGGGACGGCCAGCCAGATTATCGGGCCTTATCCACCACACCACCTTGCCTTGGCTCAAGGTTTCTTGTCAACCTGGCCAGCGCTCGGGGTCTCGTCTGCCTTATGAGCCGTCACAGCTCCTGACCTTGTGTGTGGAACGGTCTCCTCAAGGACAGATAATTTCACACGGCCCTTAGGTTTCTCTGGGCCGTGAATGCCACCAAGAGGACCTTGGGGGAAAGAGCCCTGCACCATCCCTGCGGTTTTGATGAGCCTGCGCCAAGCTGAGAGCCACGTCACCCCAAGAGACATCCACCCAGCTCACCCTAGTGAGCTGTCCACGAGATATAGCGGCCTTGGGCACGTGCTTACTAGTCCATGTGTCGGGGGTCAGATGGAACTTTCACGGACACAGATGCAGACAACGCAGCCCTTGAAATTTTAGATGATCGTCGGGCTTGGCCAGGGCAGGGATTTGGCTTTTATGGCAAAGAAATGACCTTGTTTCGGCATCTGGTATTGGCGGGCCAGGCATGGGCACCATGACGATGGCGGAAAAACCACATCTGTGTACCCCAGATGGAAACGGCAACTTTCCAGGCTCAAAAGCTTGGCAATGCTCGAGACATTCAGGCTTTTGGATTTAGGATGGTTTTTTGGTTTTAATGTGTTTCTTTCTGCTCCCAACTGGAAACAGAAGGCTGGCTGCTTGACTGGCCGCCCTGTACGGCGTGCAGGTCGTTCAACACTGAAGCCGGAAGAGGAGGGGTAGGAGTGGGTCTTGGTGGTTGCCTTAGTGGTACTCGGGCGGACGGGTGGAGGCTTGAAGCGGAGGCTGATCCAATGATATGACTCTGAGAGCACATGTGGCAGCTGAGGAACGCTTGGTCGTGGCAGAGGAGGAGAGGAAGAGACAGAGGGTGTGTGACAGTGGTTCGGGAAGCTCGGCGTCGGTCTGGCCTTTTTTGGCCAAGGTGTTGCTCCATTTCAACTCATGCATTCGCTGCATGTGACTAGACATGTGGTGGTGGTGGTTAAACACCTAAGATTTCTTGCCTCTACATATGCGTTCTATGGCAAATGCGGCATATGGACATGCTGGGTGAATCTAGAGGCTTGCTCAAAGAAGGCCCAGGGCTTGAGAGGTCGCCTGGACTTTTGCTGGCGATAAGCGAGGAGCGGGGGGGTTTGCGGGATGTCACGTTGGCTGGCGGAATCTTATCAGCGGTCTTAATGCGACCGCCCTCTCCTTTTTGAGGCGGGACCGTATTGACACTACCTCATCGTTCTTCCTTCCTCTTCTGTTCCAGAGATGAAGCGATCGCAAGCAAATTCTGCTTGAAAAGACCAGGTTGGATACCGCAATTGTCGTCGTCTATTCTCATCATCATGCATCTAACACAGGTGACTTAGTCGTTGCCTTAAGCTTTCTGCATCCAGGAGCTGTGCTGGGCTACAAGCACAGAGGGCTCTGCAAGGTGTTGCCAACCCGACGAGATTTTTGCCGAGTTGACCGGCTCCTTCTCCTCCACTGATGGCATCAGTAACTGGGCGTACAGAGACAGACAATCATTCCTCTTTGGGCCTCTTGATATTTTAACATGCCCTTCTGACACAAACCGCATTTTGTCATCAAAGAGGTCTTCAGAAAATGTATTATCCACATTTGGGCTGCCTTCGCTTCATGTTGGACAGATGCTGATGATGCGTGATGACGACATTTGTAGGCCGCTGACTGGCGAGGACGAGGAGGGTAAGGATGCTAGGATGCAGGTGTGCCATTTAAACCACTGAAGAACAGATTGCGACGCTGTCGATACTGAGATTCAACAGGGCCCCTGACCCAGCGATGACAGGCATGACGGTCCTGCAATCGACGATTCCGGGCTGGCTCTTGGTGTTGTCGCCCAGCACTGGAAGGAGCAACTTCTCTCGTACTCTACCTCCATGTCCTACCCCCCTCTTTGCTCGCTTACCACCTGATTCGCTTCCATGTTCAGAATGATAAAAATTGGGGTAGGTATGGAAGAGTTTTGGAAAGTTCTTCTTATTAAAAGTACCGGCACCCAGAAATAACAGCATTCTTCAATCCCTCAAATCAAAACAAAAATTTGCTGGGGATTAAAATTTAATGCTTAATATGGTACCTCTATCACAAAGGTTGTACGGGACCAAAAGTGAAAAAAACCGTATTGAAATGTATACGGCTAATAAAAGTTATTTTTTGGCACTATCCATACATTTGTGGTGACTACAAAATTGCTGGATTCAAATTTATGTGCAAGGTACCTCTATCCAACAAAGCTTGACTGACCAAATGAAAAAAAAACAAATATCTGAAATGTATACAGATTATTAAAAAAGGTATTTTTGGCACCTTGTATCATACACCATGTTGGAGCTGACTACAAAATTTGCTGGAATTCAAATTTAACTGCAAGGTACCTCTATCAAAACAAAGCTTGACTGACCAAAGTGGAAAAAAAAACACGTATCTAGAATTGCTATACTGATAATAAAAGGTATTTTTAGGACATATCATACACCTGTAGTGACTACAAATTGCTGGATTCAAATTTAACTGCAAGTGTACCATCTTATACAACAAAGCCTTGACTGACCAAAGTGAAAAAAAAACACCTATCTGAAATCTTTGTATACGGATAAGTTAAAGTGGAGTTTTGCACCTAAACAACATTAGACCTGCAGTTACTGTAAAGATCGATCCTAAATACTAGTTCAGGCTGCCAAACATCCAAGTAATTATTTCTCAGAAAACTGTTTATAAATAAATCTATTTTGCAGTTGAATGTTACACTAGGGTCTGGGTGCAACCAATATCCAGTATCTTCAAAGAGCTTGTCTGTGTTCGCCCGTGGCCCCCCCCAATCTCCCGCCTCCCTCCTCTGTGACTTTACAGCGGTAGATGCTCCTTTAAAATTCTCAGCCTAACTACCTAAAATCTGCAAATCCTCTGAATCTAAATTAAGTTCTAAGGTTCATCAGCGTAAAATTATAGCTGTCTCCTGTGAACAAATAGAATAATTTCGCTGAGAAGTTTGCACCAGAGACTGAGCGCACATTAATACTGCTTTGAGATACTGACACTCACTGATCAGGAATAGGAAGGGCTGTTCTATGTAAAACAGGTCATGTGATTTTTCCAGCCAATTGCAACCATACACATTCCCTGTCAATGACGTCGACACACAGGCTCACCCTGCTCTATTCTCTAAGCTGATGTTTGCTGCCGACAAAAGTGACAGGAAGCGCCGAAAAATATGGCACGATATTATAGATTGAGAAACAGATTTTAACCTTAATTATCGTTGTGATCTTAAAAAATCTGATAAACATAAAAACAGTGCCAGATTTCAACTTTATCGATTAGACATAAGATCACAGTCTCAACTCTAGTCTGAAAGCCATACCATGCTGCCCCAGCAGGAAGATCAGCAACACACGTCTATTCACACCTATCTACAGAATAGATACTACCTATAACGCACTGACTCTATGTTAACAAGATATAACTCTACTATAATAATGCCCCTATGCTTTTGCACCTTTCAATTTCATCTGTGGTGACGATAAAAATTTGCTGTTTTCAGGATTTACGTGCAAGTGAGTCAATGAAACTAAGATGTAGTGCGCCAAACGTGTCGCAAAAATAATACAGTAATCTGTTATGTTTTCGCTTATACTACACAGGTAGATTTGCTTTTGCACGCGCTTTACTTCGCAATTACACACTGATGGGTGAGACTAATAAAATTGCATCGATTTTCAGATTTAATGTGCAATTGGTGGATATTATGAACAAATGGTGCGATATGGGGTAAAATTGGCAAAATGAACAGATATGGAAATGATGTTTACTGATTGAATAAAGTAGGAGGTGTTTGCGCACCTAACAATGAGACCTTGCATAAGTTAACTGGAAATGATGTGTATCCAATATAAGTTCAGGTGCCACAGAATATCCTCCGAGAAATTTGTTTTCTCATATTAGCAAACTGTTAATAATAAAGTGTATTCACTACAATGTCTACACTAAGTCATTGTGTGTGATACGCTTTGTCGGATCAGTGTTCTTTATAGTGCGTTGTCTGTGTATCGCACGTGGGCCCCCCCCTACCCGCGCCCTCATGTGTACTTATGACTCAGCGGTAGATGCTCGATCCTTTAGAAATTGAGTGCATACGCTTAGCATAACTAAATAGAAATGTCAATACAATCTCTAATTATAACTATAATTGTTATAGTGATCTCAACGCTAATAAGTAGAGGTTTCTGTCCTAGTAGTGCATGAAAAAATAGAAAAAATTTTCGTTCTCCGAATGCTGTTTTGGCTACTGGCAGGAGCAGCACGTCCTACTCTCTATATGGAAGACGGCATGAGAGGATAAGAAGAAAAATAGAGGACTTCGATACAGGAAACAGCTGTCTATGTGTGTAAACGAGCCTTTATATATTCTAGATTACGTGTTTCATGGTGGATTTTTTTCCAGCTCCTAACGCCAAACCATAACATCCAGCAGCATTAGACGCGTCGGATACACACTCTTCTTCACATCTCTCCTGCTCTTATGTGTCGCATAAGCTGAGAAATTTATGAATTTTGATGTGTGTCATCGACTCACACTAATGTATGGACGAGGTGGAATTAGCGTCAGCTCGAAAGATAACTTGGTCTGGACTGTTCTTGATTATATGATGTATGCATAAGCATGAGTATTTTATAAGACTCACTGTAAGTAGTAGTTGTAATCGAACTATGTGATCTCGCTCTAATGAGAGAATACATTGTTCATATCACTCACACAGAACTTGCTCTCAGCATGTGTTCATTCTTTATGTGCGATAATGAAGAATTCGGCTCCTGTCAGCTTTAGTAACATTTGAATAGCAGGCATACAAGTAGAGAATAAAAAAAGAATCGCACGCTATAATATAGATATTTCTCTGGCCTGTCACGACCTTTATACACAGGATAGAATCTCTTTACTAGAGCTCAATACAAAAGAGAATATCAAATTCGTCACTTGGATTTGAGCTCGTGAATGTCAAAGCTTGTCTCACAGAAAAATGTAGGAGTTACGAGTATTCTTCCTCCCTAAATTCCTTATATCCATTTCTCTAGTAGAGGATAGCTTTGCCAAGTGTGTTTTCTGTGTTCTCTCCTCAAATAATAGAAAGTAGAAACTGGTGCTTGACGAGGCGCAAATCCTCTAAAACCAATTAGCTACAAATTTTATATGGTGCATTGAGGCTTCGCTCAGGGGATAAGACACCAGGGATTTGCAGGCCTCTCTCAATCATCTATTTAGGAGTTTATTGTCAGACGAATGGCAGGACTTTCAGTCCCAAAGCCTATTACCGTACTAACGCTGAATAATTGCCTCAGTGTTTCTTAATGAATACCCTTGTATAATTGAGCATACGTTTCGTGAGAGAGATGATGGGATCAGGGATCTAGCTCAGCTAAGTTGGCTGGCTCTTTTAGATGTCTCCGAGAGAGAGAAGCAAATCCACATCGGACACGCTCCCTGAGTGGGGTAACAATCCGGAGAACCTGTCTTATAGCGATGTGTGCTTGGATGGAAATCCCTCCTGTAATCGCAAATCATTCTATAACTACCTTCTGTCAGCATGATGTGCGCCATGGAGAGTGTGGGTCGCGCGTACATATACATCATTGTTTTTGATAGAGTGAAGACTCAGATAAATTAGATAAGTAGGATTCTGTACCTAACTCCCTAGATG
Organism: Phyllomedusa bahiana; assembly: GCA_025379985.1. NCBI lineage: Eukaryota > Metazoa > Chordata > Amphibia > Anura > Hylidae > Phyllomedusa > Phyllomedusa bahiana. The sequence continues at coordinate 10,272 of JAODAL010008784.1, read as the reverse complement.
CACTCTCTCGGCACTCGGTTCGCATCAATCCCACGCTAAAATCCGCTCTGATGTACATTTTATGTGTTAAGAAGCTCTGGAAATTTAGTTTAGTGGGGAGAAAAAGACATCTCGTTTGTCACACAATAAGACCTCTAAAAACTGAATTTCCTTGCTCATGTTTGAGGAAATACTCTACGCACCTCAAGTTTGACGCCCGACTACGCCCTCAGACACAGAATCATCAATCTTTATGTCTAGAGCTCCTTCTTATTGTTACGGCCATGCTTGGTTTAGACAGTAACTTGGATTTGGTCGATAAGGGTGAACCGACAGGACATACAGACAATTCACCCTATTCGGTTACTGTGTGGAAGTAAGTCTATATATACATCAGAGAAAGGATCCGCTATGTATTATATTTGCCTATTAACTACCCTATGTGAACAGAAAAGGACTATCCTGTCCTGTGATAAACGCTAATTCCGAGCATCTGCAGAACTCTCACGCTCGCTATGAATGAAATTGTCGGCAGGGAGGTGCCAACTGGCGGCACTCGCACACTTTTCATGTCTGTGCAGACGATATAGAGTGGTGTTCAGTTCAGCGTGGCTATTATGTAAGTTTGGCTAGGAGATTTTATGTCCTGATGTCAGCGCCAATCATGTCTGAATATTGATCCAGAATAAGAATTTACTACGTGTGTATCTCACACCAAGACCTCGTTTTGACCACTATGTGATTCACGACGTGTTTACTCTTGCTTGTGTTTGGAGACAGTGCAGCAATGAGGCTATGGCTATATTATGTGGTGGGTGACTGCGATCGATAGATGTCATGCTCCCTTGGGATAGTAAAAGAGAGCAACTAATAAGACAATAGATTAACTTGTAGTTAGAATTTAGAGGTGATTCTTCTGTTTCGGCTGTGCGTATAGATCAGGGTTAAGTGTGCAATATGGCTTGTTATTATGGATCTATCATCTCATTACCATGAAGAGAAGAGAGATCCATCTGCTGGATTCTGCACCACACAATAATATCTGTCTCCATTGTTTAATATCTGCGACCGTTCGAGTTTTCGCATCGATGCTCATAGCAAAACTGGAAATCTCTCCTCTACTACTCTCCTTGCTATATAAAACAGGTCAGTTTAATAGAAGCGAATAGTCAGAAAAAGACCACAATTTTCATACTCTAAAACAAGTCTTATAAGACCCCACACACAGAGTAGCTACAGCCAGGGATAGATGGTACCCTTCGACAGTCCTGCACATATTATGGATCGCATCTCAAGTGAGATACTGTAAGGGTTTGCATCGAGTTACTCCGTAAATAATTTAGAGAGTGTCTCATAAAGAAGACAAAGGGCCCGTTGCTCTATACCTCCTTCTGTCGAGTCGCTTGCATATTCTCTTGTCCGTCTTTTCTGTAGCACTTATATAGGTTATTAGGCTATACTCAATTTCTTTAATAGTAAAGTATTTGCTGCATGAATAGTAGGTGCTAGATGTTGTCCGCTGTATATACTGTAGTCTGGAGAAAAGATATTTGATTCTACTAATGATCGAACTCCTCGCAGATAAGAATGTTGTATAAATTGAATAAGAATTTGCTGTTGAGTTTGTTTATTGTCATTACTGTAAAATATAACTTGGTTCAAGCGTGTTTTATACCCTTTCGTGACATTAAGAAATCTCTTTACCATCAGAGTATCGGTAATGCATTAAGACTTCATTGGTATGCGGTATAACTGCCCTTTTTTTATTATCTAATAAAGTGACCTTCTGCTGTAAAAAACAAAAATAGTAACCTCACTATAATTATGTTTATACTCCACGCTTGTTACTTGCTGTTACATTAGAGATATGTAAGTCCGTAGCAATACTACCCAAACTATGTACAAGAAAAAATTTTAAATACTACTATTATTACTGCACCTCCACCTTATGTAATCTAAGGACTAGAGTTTGAAATTATAGAGTAAATACACGCTGTATGTATATGATCTTGCGCTACCTTATGTGGTAGTGCAGATAATGTTTGATAGAACGTGTTAGTGACAATGATAAATATATTGATAGCTTGTCAGCACAATGTATGCTAACATCGAAATATACAAGTACTTTTTTGTACTGTCCTCTATTGCAAGAATTGAATTACTATAACACTGCCCCCTATGTGTAATAATTTGAACTTCTGTATCAGACGTATAAATGCAGCATTGATTTTAATATTAACCCTTCTTCATCTTTGTTCTGTGAATCAGGTTTAATTTTGAGAACTATCAGCATTTTCAGGCCTTGTCTTTTGCTGTAGAAGAAATCAACAAGGACCACGACGTCCTTCCCAACGTGACGTTGGGCGTCCAGGTCTATGACTCCTGTGATGTTCTCCATCTGGACTTAGCAGGCTCATTACAAGCTCTGAGTGGATCCAATATAGCCATCCCCAACTACCGGTGTCAGCCTGATGTCCCACTTACTGCAGTGATCGGAGCCGCCATCTCCACTCACTCCATTGTTCTGGCCAATATCTTGGGGCTATACAGGTATCCACAGGTGAGTGTACGTGAAAATATCTAGAACATCATGTCCAGTACTGAATCCATTATTGATGTCCTGGCCATGTTCCTGACTGGTGTTTGGTTTAATTTCTTGAGCTATTCTGGTTTTGTTATTGAAATGCGGTAAAGGGGTTGTCTCACCATTCTGTTTCATATTCATGCTTCCTGTCGCTTCCTGGTCAGGCTGTGGATGGTTTTATATCAGTGATTAGCACTTCAGCTCCATATTCACAGCTCTTCTAGTTGCACTGATATGAGAGGAGATCTAATCTATACCTCAAAGAGCGTCATAACTCAAAGTAAACAAATAGTCTCCTTTGTTTGTTATAGATATCACACTCTATTCTCAAGCTGCCCGTATCCTGTGTGCCGACCTGTGGTGATATCACTCTCTGCCATCAGACAAGACACAGAGCAGAGAGATCGGGGGAGAGTGGGACAGTAACCAGAGAAACTTGTGTGCACTCAGAACAGATACAATCTCTCATATCTCCAAAACAAAGCAAAATAAACAAAGCAATTCATTTGAAAAACATCTTCATTGATGTCTTCATGTGAGACAACCTCTTTAATATGTTATCTTCATCATTGAAGGGGATGTTTCAGTACTCTCTCACCACATTAGGGGTGGAACTACTGGGGTAGCAGATGTGGCAGCAGCTATTAGGCCTGTGTCCTAAGGGCAAAGCTCCATCCCTCTTTCCATCAGTGCCTGTACTGCTCTGCAGGCAGCTGGTGGCAGAAGACAGCTATGGTCAAAGGGACTTTTGGGCCCTGTAGTGGCTGCTACCGCTGCACCCCCTATAACTACGCCTCTGCCAGCTGACTCTCCATGTTCCTGATTGGGATATTCTTGCTGCCACCACATATGTCACATGGACAAAGCTTGCAAGCAAAAGTGTAAGTTGAAGTTCTTGGGCCCTGGTGCAAAAAGTGAAATGGGGCTCCTGCCAGTTACCATGTGCCATTTCCAATACCGGTGTCGTCTTATGTGTCAAAGGGGCTTTTAGGCCCCCGTAGGGTGCAGGATTACATAGCAGCTTCTACCGCTGCACCTCCTATAGCAATGCCCCTGCTTGCAAGCTGTCCTCATCTTTTCAGTCGCCATTGAAAGGATTGAAGGTATTTTAGCGCCTCAGTTTTTTTTCTGGTCACTCTTTGAGCCTAAAATTTCTTCACTAAATTGTTCCACGGATCACAGTTTACTCGGCGATGGTAATTTCAAGACCTTCTCCTCATCCTGTATAGGTATTAAAAATTTAACCAGATCATCTCATCTCAATACTGACTTTAATGGAGTTCGAGTTCAAATAGAACCTCAAACTAAACTCACAAAAGTTCGAGGTTCCAATCATATTAGAACATTTTACTGCTCACTCATCTCTAGTCATAATAGGTAATACTCTTACATGTTTGCATGCAGTGATTGGTGGCTTAGTAGCGCCTCTCTACAGTACAGTGCAGTACTACATGTCCTGTATTGCTCTTACATGTATTAGTGAGAGGCATGCGTGTATTTAGGTGGCTTAGTAGCAACCTCTTACAGTACAAGTGCAGTACTTACACATGTCCTGTAATGTCTCCTTACATGTATTAGTGAGAGGCATGCAGTGATTAGTGGCTTAGTAGCACCTCTCCACAGTACAGTGCAGTACTACATGTCCTTACTGCTCTTACATCTATTAGTGAGGTGCATGCAGTGGTTGGTGGTCTACAGCGCCTCTCTACAGTACAATTGCCAGTACTACATGACTTTTACTACTTTTAATATACTAGTCAGTGTACATGCAGTGATTGGTGGTTCTACGCACCTTCTTACAGTACAGTGCGGTGGTGGGGTACTACATGTCCTGTACTGCTCTTACATGTATTAGTGCGGTGCATGCAGTGATTGGCGGTCTATAGCACCTCTCTACAGTACAGTGCAGTACTACATGTCCTTTACTGCTCTTACATGTTCTAGTGAGGTGCATCCAATGATTGGTGGTCTATAGCACCTCTCTACAGTACAGTGCAGTACTCATGTAATGTAATGTCTTACATGTATTAGTGCGGTGCATGACGTGATTTGGGCGGTCTATAGCGCCTACTCTACAGTACAGTGCAAGTACTACATGTCCTTTACTGCTCTTACATGTTCTAGTGAGGTGCATCCAATGATTGGTGGTCTATAGCACCTCTCTACAGTACAGTGCGACATTACATGTCCTGTACTGCTCTTACATGTATCATTGAGGTGCATGCAGCGATGGCTTAGTAGTGCCTCTCTACAGTACAATGCAGTACTATATGTCCTGTACTGCTCTTTACATGTGCCAGGATGAGCAGCTTATTTGGGCACTAAGTGAAGGCCCCATTTTATTTTGTCCAGCACGTTGTCTATAAAGTCCAGGAAGCTCTTGTCCTCACCATAGAAAGTGATTCCCAGCTTCCAGCAGCTCTCTTGTATGTAAGATCTTGCTGTATCTTGATTTTTTTTTTACTTCATGATTTTCTTTAGTCCCCTTTTTGAATTAAGTTGTCAGGATTTTGGTGCCTCAGACCCAATCATCAGTTTCCACAGAGTTATAGTTTCAACATTCAATGACTGTGCCATAACCAATTAATATTGTATGTTGAGGGAGTGCTGTATATCTGTTTAGAGTCTAGTGAAACAAGAACTCTTCTAGAACTCCACACTCTGACTTTTTTTTTTTTTAACAGATCAGTCATCTATCAACCAGTCGGGTTCTCAGTGACCACAAAAAATATCCGTCCTTCTTCAGGACCGTTCCAAGTGATACCTTCCAGTCTAAAGGATTAGCTCAACTTGTGCTTTATTTCGGTTGGACCTGGGTTGGGCTTCTGGCTATGGATAATGATTATGGGCAACAGGGAATCCAGTTGGTCAAGCAAGAGATAATAAAATCTGGAGCATGTGTGGCTTTTAGTGAGAACATCGCCTTGAATCGCCCAGATCGTAATGCCCCACACATTGTCCATGTGATTAAAGAGTCCACAGCAAAAGTTGTGGTTGTCTTCTCCTTAGACATCCACCTGGTTCCAGTTCTGGACGAGATGTTGAGGCAAAACATCACAAGCAAGATATTTGTTGCCAGTGAAGCCTGGTCTATGACCAAATTATACCTCATGAACCGATTTGCCAAGATTATGTCGGGCACTATTGGTTTGGCTCTATACAGTGGAACTATTCCAGGATTCAGTAAGTTCCTCATTAAGGTAAATCCATTTATGGAGCTGGGAGGAACTTGGGCAAGAATGTTTTGGCAGGAAGCTTTCAGCTGCTTATTTACGAATGAAACAAATATGACCGAGCTTTTGGACACTCGATTAGAGAGATGCACTGGGGAGGAAGATCTACTAAGCCTCCATAACAGTTTTACAGATGTCTCCAGTCTGAGGACAACCTATAATATCTACATGGCAGTCCATGTGGTGGCCAAAGCATTAGTAGATCTGAGTCATTGTTCTGTACGGGAAGGTTCTTTGAACTGTCTGGATATCCGTAATTTCAAGCCCTGGCAGGTAACATTACTCATACATGTCTCTAAAACAGAATTTAGCATAGTCTAGTACCCTGTTTCCCCAAAAATAAGACTTACCCAGAAAATAAGCACTAGCATGATTTTTCAGTTTGGAGTATGCTTAAAATATAAGACCTACTCCAAAAACAAGTCCTAGTTAAAGATCATTAACCCCCTGAATGACATTTGACGTGAACTTACTACATAATGCTGTTAAGGGTCTATGTAGCTGGACTGCTCCACAATCCTGGTATATAAGCAGCTGTTGCTGGCTGTTCCTTGTAGCTGACACCCACCAGTAACAGCAGGGAATTGAGCCAGCTCTGTTGTCTACTGTTTAACCCTTAAGATGCTGTGGCAGCATCTAAACAAATGAGAAATGGTGTTGTGCACCATTTCTAACTCCATTTGCAAGATCATAGGGTGCTAAGCAGTTTACATGGCCTTTGGAAGGCTTCCATCACCACCATGTTTCCCATTTTACCACTTCCTGCCCCAGACAGGAAGTGATTAACCTGCCATTTTTATATACCCTTTTGCATTGTTTATACAATGCAGAAGGCTATACTAATGACGGAGTACCCTAGGGGGACTCAAAATACAAATAATATAAAAATAAAAAAGTTACAATTGGTATCTCTGTGTCCATAAAAGTCCAATCTATTAAAATATAACATCATTTATCCATGCTCTGAACACCCTAGAAGATAAAAAAAATTCAAACAACAAAATTGTGATCTCTTTTTTGGGGTCATTTCACGTCCCCTAAAAATTGGAATAAAAGTGATCAATAAAGAGTTGCGTCTATCCCAAAATGATACCAATAAAAACAACACTTCAGCCTAAAAATACATCTTCACTCGGGTCCATAGGTGGAAGAACAAAAAGGTTATTGGTAACAGAAAAGGGTGCCATAGCTCAAATGAATGACACCATTAGAAAGTATATCTTGTCCTGCAAAATAAAATCCCTCATAGTCTATGTAGGTAGAAAAATAAAAAAATATCATGGGGACGAAATGGAGGAAAAAATGAACATAGTAATCAAAAAAAAAAAACTACTTCCTTAAGGGGTTAATAAAAGTTTCCACTTAGTTAAAAAAGTAAATAGAATACAGCAGGACAAATACAGTAGACCCTTCATCAAGGGAAGGAGACAACCCAAAAAGAAAGCAGATACCCACAAAACAAGCACACTCAAAAGACCCCACAACAATACAAGTTGGCGAGTGCCATCCTCTCACACACAGATCAGGTAGTCCCGCTGGCATTGTGCCACTTCTGCGTCCTAACTTTGTTGCTGATTCCAGTCACCAAGGAAGCCAACTGCTACATTTGGCGGCATCTGGAATGGCACAGGACCTGACAGTGACACACCTTTGACATGGGTGACGCAGCTCTGAGAGCTTTGTGTTATTAGTATGTAGGCCTCACACATTCTTCAACACTCATTACCTTACAGCTCCTGTTCTATATGAAGAAGGTAAGTGTGAAGATGAACGGTGGCAGAGAAATTCACTTTGATGAAAATGGAGACCCACCGGCTGTCTATGACATAGTCCACTGGCAACTGAGTCCAGAAGGAACCATAAAGCAGGTCAAGATTGGCAGCTACAACACCTCTGCTTCTCTAGGTCAAATCTTCTCCATCAACTCAAGTCTATTGCTATGGGATCAAGACAGCAATAAGGTAAACTATATGAGAAATTAGATGGTCAATCACCTTGGGCTGGGGGTGGTGGGTGGACCTTCTTTATTTGGTTACCAGAAGGCTTCTTGTTTACCCTTTTCTAACAGCTGGTCCTCCCAGCCTTCCAAGAGCCATAACTTTTTTTATTTTTCCATCTACATAGACATATGATGGCTTGTTTTTGGTGGGACAAGGTCTACTTTCTAATGAACTGTAAGATAGATTTTTTTGGGTTTCCCACTATATTCTAAGTAGGGTGCAATGTTAAAAGAAAACCATACTTACGGCATTTTTTTTCTTTTTTTTTGGGGGGGGGTTGTTATTATTGCATTCACTCTTTGGTATAAATTACATATCTTTATTCTGCAGGTTGATATGATTCTGGTAACAAATATGTAGGGTATTCATTATGTTTTAGAACTTTAAAAAAAAAAATACAAACATTCTCTATTTCCTAAATTACTCTAGGCCCCTATATCGGTTTGTAGCAAGGATTGTCCTCCAGGTTTCTGGAAGGCAGCTGAAGAAGGCAAAACTTCCTGCTGCTTTGAGTGCATCCCATGTTCTCTTGGAGAAATCAGCAATGACACAGGTAAGGAAATTATCTTAAGGAGTGATTTGTAGCTTTGGAGAAAAAAGTCATGGAATTGAATAAAGTGCAAATTCAAGGCATCTTTCCATTTCTGTCAGGGAAGTTATATTTTGGCAAACTTGCATTTGAGAGACTACAGTGATCTATTGACGAGTTTTTTTTAAGGCTCCAAACACACAGCAGAGTGACTAGACATAGGAGTAGGGGAAAATGGCAGTGGATCACTAGGTAGCCTGGTGGGCCCATGAGCATAGTGCTTGTCAGGGAGTAAGGCAGAGAAAGAGAAGCATAAAGCAATAGTCAGGTGCAGTTTGTGGGTTCCACGAGTCAAAACCCCTGTTGGGCCCCATTAATCAACTACCATTGTGGGAACTGAGAATAAACTCAACTGGTGGAAACCGAAAATCGCCCACTGGGGCCCGAAGAATTACCTCCATTGGTGGGCTCTAAGAATCAACTCCACTGGTGGGCACCAAGAATCAACTCCACTGGTGGGCTCCAAGAATCAACTTGTCTGGTGGACCCAAAGAATAATCTTCACTGATGGGCCACAAGAATAAACTCTACTGGTGGGATCCAAGAATCAACTCAGCAGGTTGACTTCATTGACTTCAAGCTTCCTAGTCCAACACTGAGTTTTTCCACTTCTGACACCCTTATTCTTCCATGGAATGTTGACAATACAAATATTTTATGTTCCTTGATCTATTGAAAAGCCCTTGAAGCAATTTATGAGTATGTCCTTCATCTTGACCTAATATAGATGTATATATAATATCTGTATAACATTCATTATCTTGTAAAAATAGCAACTGTCAAGAGTTGGGATGCACAGGACAGTCATAGCACAGTCAACTTTTCATGTGTCGGATGTGAGAAATTTACATATGAGTATGTTGGGGGGAAAAAAAAAAAAAAAAAAAATTTAAAAAGGCAAGTTTTTTTTGGTGACGAAATTTCCAATCACGATAATTAAGTTAAAACTAGCTCATCTATTAAGATCGCGCCTTTTTCGGCGCTTTCCCGTAATTTTTGGGGGCCAGCAAATCAGATTACAGAATAACAGGGGGAGATTGTTTTGGACGTCATGACTGGGTTGTAGGTTGCGATTGGGTGGGAAAAAACACATGATCTCGTTTTACATAAACACGTTTTCCCGTTTCAGCCCCAGTTCCTCAGCTCATAGGGATAGGCCTGCGCTCTGCCCGTGGCCAAACCTCAGCAAAATTTGGGCATTTCTCACCCGAGAACCTCTACTATTTCTGGATCCTTTCCCAATTTTGTTTTATTTGAATTTGAAGATTTTATGTAGTTACTAGAGAATTTTTAAAACACATCTACGTGTAAATTTACGGGGGGGGGAGCAAGGGGGGGGCCCCTGCGGGCGAAACCAACAAACCTATCTAAAGAACACTGGGTAAAGTTTTACCAAGATTAGTTAACATTGTAGTGGAATATCTTTATTTTTAACGTTTGCATTGAAATATTTCCTGGATAAAAAATTGGGAGCCTAACTTTTAAGGATAAACACATTTTTAGTAACTGCAGTCCTTTTTTAGCTGCAAAACCCACTTTTATTATCATATACTTTCAATATGGGTTTATTTTAATTTTACCCTTTTCACCGGACTGTTAATATCCCCTTGAGTTAAATTACAATCCAGCAACTTGTAGTCACACGGGTTTTTTGTTCCAAAAAACAAAACATACATTACGTGTTTTTTTTACTTTTTGCGCACCCAGCATTGTTTTATTGACGCAGCATCCACTAAATCTTAAAAAAGCAATTTAATTCACCACAGGAATTTAAAGGGCAAAAATACCGTGTATCTAAAAAAAAACATAATTACTGTTTTTTTACTTTTTCCACCCCCATTTTTCATTGAAAGCAGCATCCCCTAAATCTTAAAAAAGCAATTCTAT